>DWMR01001055.1:0-10287 GCA_018245355.1 Dalla costala | reverse complement strand
AGAAATAGAAAAAGGTCTTTTCTTATTCACACCATCGCTAGAAAGGAACCTCGATACAGGCAGGCTACCAGCCACATTGGTTCGCCACAGAGAGGCTACTTTTTTTTACGAATATAATCATCTCGGGATCAACTGGGATGAAAGTTTAAATGGCAAACTAATTTTACGTGGGTGGAGCAATTTCAGCATCCTATTGGTCTCAAAAAGGACTCCAAGTTCCGGAACACGCATATTTCCGTCCCACATTCATGCGCCATTTCCTTTAACAAATCTTATTTTCAGGATAAACCGTCTAACTCTGTTTACATATTATGTTATGAGGTTATGACAAATGATAGTTACCTACGTGTATTTTTGTTTTTATTAATAAGGTACTGAAATATTTGTATTTTTTCAAATTTTATTATGATGAAATTGACTACAACCTATAGTGGTCTACTGCAGACCATGTGACTGTCCTCACAACTGAGGAGGCCAGAGCGTACTCTACAACACTGATTAAATGCGCATTGTCGGAGGGGTTAGTGGCTTATCCGAATGTCGGTAGTTTCTCAAGCAGCCCGAAATCCTCCGACAAGACTTAACGACTATTATGTGACGGTAGCAACCGAGACCGATGGTTTATAGTGCCCTCAAAAGCACGGATGCGCCCATGAAATGTTTGCCACTAGCGGTCACCCATCTAACTGCCGACCGAGTCTCTTCAGTCAGTTAGGATTCTCTTCTTAGGAGTTTTCTCTTTCTGTTTTGACGTTTCTCAAGTGTATATTATGTACCTGATGATGAAATAAAAAAAAATATTTGAATGACACTCACCGCGCGAGCATGGGCGCATTTATTTACTACGTGATTTAATTACTAGTAGTTACAGAGCCCACGGCCAAAACTGTGTTTCATCACAGCTCGGCCAAAACCGTATTAAATTTTTAGGTTAAATTAACCTGAACCTGACTAGGTAAGCGAGGTAAGCAGTGACGGTCAGAAGTGTTGCCAGCACGGGGGCCCCATTTCTGCTGGGTCGAAAATCACGATTTTTCTGATATTAAAAATGTACCTATATATATTTGGTAATTTCCTTACGAAAATTTTGATTTCCAGACATTTTGCGCGTAGCATCTGGCCTGAGCGCATTTTCAAAAATTAAAAAACAAAATGTGTTGGCATTTTTGTAAATGCTCTGAGGTCCAGACGCAACGCGGAAAATTTCTGATAGTTCTGTTTTTGGATTCAGGGTAATCAAATATATCTGTCGCTTTTATAAGGTTTCAGTCAAGCTGCTATGAAACACAAATGTTGGTCGTCCTCTTTGGTACTATAAGTCTTATAATAGAGATCTGACTTATTGCAAGTGAATATGGAAGGGCAAACAATATAGTTAACAACTGTAATCGATAATATCATAAAACTAGTAGTAAAAAATCACTATAAATCTAGTACCTACTTACCATGTCCCAGTCTTAAATAACCCAAAGAAATAAATAAATACAAAAGTCTTCCTGCAACTGCGAAAAACAAGAGCAATTCACTTCATTGTGTGTTCATAAAACCTTCCTTTACATACATTCCATTTAGTTGCTGCCTCTATCAATATCGGGGTAGGCCGGATTTTTACGATTATTTCCGCAAGCACTTCTCAAACTTTTATAGGTTCTTAAATCGACAGGCTGTAATGTAATTTATCCGTCTGTAGACCAACCCTAGGGATATCGCAACAGAACACAGAAGTTATGGCCCTATAGTTTACCCTTTCAAAGCGTATCGACTGGAAGTAGATTTACTAGATTTAGCTTTATGCGCAGCCGTACCAATGGGAAACTAACAGGCTCGTTTTATCGAAACTGATCTCTCCTTGGGAGAATATACGACACGCTAAAAGGATGCGAAATCAGACGAGAAAAAACCATTACTATCTCGATCCGACGAATATTTGCCTGTCAGAAGAAGTACGGATTGTCGGGTAAGTTCTCTATATATTTTAAGTATAGCTCTTTTTCTAACAGAATTACCTAGCCGAGCGTTCAACAAATAAAATATAGTCAGATGTTTTATTCCAGTATATAAAAACAAAATACGCCTCTGAAAACAAAACGGGTGTTAAAAACGTTGAAAAGTTCGTGTAAATTTAGCAATGGCGTTGAAACATTGCGTGAAAATTAAAAAGTTATTAAAGTAGAGATATGAAAATCCTTTTAGACTAATACATTTTTGAAAAAGCAGTTTTATTGTTTGATGTGGCAAAAGGTGGTAAAATGGTTGAATAAACGAAAACGTTCGTAATATTTGTGAAGCCTTGTGTAAACATTTTAACACCTGTTCAAATTAGTTGCAAATAACTATTGAATAGCTGTTATGACGGTTACATCGCATTAATACAAATAAAGCATTTAAAATGCAATAGAACAATGGGACACCTTGCGAAGGTCAATGAAAAGTCATGATACCGCGGGTTATGAGCAAGGTTATTTAATATACGTCTTTTAAGAATATTATGAACGAAGGTTTCTCACGGTGATTCTTTTCCCATTAAAGCAAGCGATATCTAATTGCTTATATGGCATATCACTTATAACAGGTGCGGAGAAGTTATCTTATCTTCAACTTAACACAGACCTACTACTGAGCTTGGTTCTCTTCTCAGAATGAGAAGAGTTTAAACCATCCATAGTCTATAACACTGGTCAGGTTGGAAGACCTTTGAAATAATTATGGACGACTCTCAGTCATGTCGATTTCCTCGCGGTGTTTTTCTTCACCGTTAAAGAAATGATTTAACATCCAAGTGGCGTGCTTGAGGTAGGTACAAAATAATACCTACTTATAAGTGCATCAAATCTTTGGACTCTAACATAGGCTAGGGATTTCTGCATAATATGCAAAGGAGTCCCTTAAAAACTGCTAGGAACGACACACCATATACACACCCGTTTAAATAATGCTATTTGATTCAATTGAACTATATCCCAATATTTTATCGATTCAATGAAGCTATCCAAATGTTATAAATAGCATCATTTGCTCCTGGAAATTCTCTCTCATCGCATTTAGAGCTCGATTATCAAAAAACAATTTCGTCGGAGACACGAGGAGAATTCTATTCGTTTATCCCGCGAGGATGGATTCGATATCGTAAAGTGCCATTGTTTGGGTGTAATGGATATTTTATGCAATGGTATAGGCCCTTTTTGTCTCCGGTGTCTATTTCCTGACATATTAACAGTTATGTGTCTTCAATAACCTTAAGTCATGTCGCTTGTTATTGATAAAGCGACCCTTGCCATGTAAATGTTTTGTATGAGCAGTGACAAATTGTTCGACTCGGTTCTTATGTGAACATAACATGTAATAAATGACTTTGGCTCAGTTTTATCTGGCTGGCTACATCCCACTAGCGGACAACCACGTTGCTCCAATGCGGATTGGTGGAGGGGTTAGTGGCTAACCCAAGTATCAGAAGTTGTGGAGTGTGGACGCTACCCGAAGGCCTTCGGTGACAATAACTATACGGGTATACAATAATACCGACGTTTCACATGCTCCCTTAAGCATGGAATCATCGCTTACGGAAATTTTCCGACCAGTCCATCCGACTACCGACCGCGGTGGACGCGGCCTGATTTTGTCGATTGATTACAATTGACACTTCCCCCACGACGATGAGCACTTCCCCGCGTGACCTTTTGAGCGCGTACATTATTATAAACTAGAGCCTGTAACAAAGTAACTATTACGCTAAGTACATCATCATTTTCACCCTTCTCATCTGAACTTCGTTCATCTTAAGTATGTAAAGGCCTGGCCAAGTATAAGTTGGCAAAACACTATACACACGGGTTACCAAGCTTTAGAACATTATTTAAGGAGTATTTAAGCACGTTATTTTCTTTAACAGAAATCTAGTGCAATCTATCTTCCAAACATCAATGTTAATACCTAATAGGTATATAAACTCGGAGTGTGAAGGTAAAATTCTGCATAGGTATGTAACTGTTATTTTTGAAGTAGAATTTACTTCATAGAGTAATTTCAAACACAAAGCTCTTGCTCCAGAGTATCTCGCAAAATCACGCTTTTCCTCCTCATTTTCGACTTTAAAAATAAAATGGAAGTTCGAGCCTCGCGCGTCGTTCTGAGCAAATGTATAATCATCCGCTGAAGGAGAACAGGTTCGCTGTAGGCCAAGCTGACATCACGCTGTAGGAACAAGTGGACAACACAACATTCCGGTCAACATCACGCATCACCTGCCCACGACCGACCACGCATCTCCTATCAGAATTAAAGACGAAATTAAAAGTGCAAGTTGGCAGACTTCATACGCCCTTGAAACCTTATGAACAACTCTGTTTTCCTCGGTCCGCTACTGAGCCGTTAGCAAGCTCGTGGAAGGACACCACGTGTGTAATATTATAAATGTGACTGATTGTGAAGATGGATGGATGATTTTTGTTACGATGTTTGTTACCAAATCACGAAACAACTACTAAAAAATATATAAAAACGTTTAGCTTGAAGATAGCGGGAACTCTGTAAAAGTCCAATGATGAAAATGTAATAATAATAATCGAATTCAGACTATTTAGTCCGATGATGATTTCATCAAGTTGGTTAGCATCTTTTCTACGTTTAAACACGAAAACAGGAAGTGTCCCTAATTACTTCTTCAACGACATAAAATGGTGTAGCTTGTAATATTACGTCCCTCACAATGCAAATGTTTCGTATCAGCCGTGACAGATTGTTCGGTACGGCTTTGTTAGAGTTCCGCTTTCAAACATGTTCAAATGGATTCCCAGCGCTCTTTTGTAAAGTTATCTGCCCAAAAAAAATAAAAATAATCTCCTCGTAATTCTCACATGCGCCAGTTTTTGTACGGAACTTTGAAACGAGACTACAAAGCGGCCTTTTTTCAACGGGAAAGTTATAAGTTAGAGCGTCTGCTTCATGACACGTGATGTAAAAACAAACTTGAGTATGCAAAATATACGTCGTAGAATGATGTATTGCAGGGTTATGTATTATTAATAATCAGAGCGGTATTATATTCGAGCGACAAGACAGTCGCCGAATGTAGTATTTCAAAACGTATAATTTATGCAATTTCCTGTTTCCTTTCAGGAACTCAGGCTTTGTTTATGTACCTACTTTAAAAAGTTTTAGGTAATGTATATAGCAAACGCCATAATAACGAGTCTTTCATTGGGCCACTGTCCGGACCTTTAACGCATTTGAGAACAATATGGAGAACTCTCAGGGATACAGATTTCTTCACGGTGGTTTCCTAAGTGAAATTGGGAAAAGCTGATCAGTTTGTAGTTTTTTACAAGGTTTGATTAGTGGAAGATGCCATCAGGTATGTATTAAATTTGCCCTTTGTAGTCACTACATAAGGTACGATAATATAAAATAAGATTATGAAGATTCTTTTATTTCCTACTTTTCCTTACTACGAGTAAATAAGGTCAGGCTTAGTAAATAAATAAAGTGACAAATCGTATAAAGTTTAATATTACTTTAATGTATGTCTTTCCCATTAAACTGCTTCTTGTGAAACCCGTGCGCATTGTGGTCATGGAAGAATGATTTGAGATTTACAGGAAATATATAGGGTTTAACAAATAATTGGAATAATCTCTTGGATATGTGGATTCCTGGATTTGCATCGTTAGAGAATCTGTTGATAGGATATTAGATCATTAGCACGGCTTATTCATTCGTTCGTTCTGTACATTTCAGCTGAATTATCCTGAATATAGTGACGGGTGCACCAGTTACGAGTCACATAGTCAACTGCAAAAGGTTAGTTTTCAGTATGACGTTAAAAACAAAACCATCCCATTTAAATATTAAAATATTGTTTTATCTGGCGTGTGATTGTTTAAGTTTCCTAAATAATCCTTTTTATTTAAAAATACATCGTATACTAGACTTTGACTGCGGCTCCGCCCGCGTAACCCTAGTTTTCCCATACAAACTTTCATCCCTTAATCAACCCCTTAGGGGATGAGATTTAAAATATAAGTAGCCTATGTTCTTCCACAGAATTCAAACTATCTCCATATAAAATTTCATCACAATTAACCCAGTGGTTTGGCCTAGAAAGCCTTTATTTCAATTCATTAAATTAATAATGTTACATGTGTCTCATACCACTTCTCTTCGTCATACAAACGACCTCAAAACAAAAAATCACGTTGATCCGTCATTTTGTTGCAGCATGAAAGAAAGACAAACCATGAAATCGACAAACACACTTTCACATTCTTTAATAGTCATGTAAGCTTTTCTTTATTTTGTTTTTCTTGCTACCATCATATTTTCGCTGTAACCTAGATGCTAACTGCTACAGGCCTATTATATTGGAGGTTATCATAATACTATAGTATAACTATAAATGTTCGTAAAACTGTGAAAATACTTTGAAATACACAGATTTGAAAAATGTATTCGGAAAATGCTTTATCTATCTATCTGTATTTCACTACCCGGAAATCCACTAGCCAAAGCCACTAGTTCAACAACCCTTTCAGTCACGGTATAAGAGTAGATAATATATTTTCTTTATTGTAAACCAGTAAATCCGCGTATTCACCCTTACTAATCTCTGAGATCACAATACTATTTCTCGGAAAATCTAATGACCGTATACTCAAAAGATGCTGTATTTTATAGGCACTTTTCCTCGAAATAAGTCTTGCACAGACAAATAGGTGAAATCCAATTCCGCATAATATACCCATTGTAGTTAGGGAAGCGATGTAAACGAATATATCGACGTGCCTTTTGTTGGGCCTGTTCAATCAGTACCAGCTACTTAAGTGATTGGTTTTTAAAAATCCGTACCTCGTTGTACTGGTACGATTCTGTTTATAGAGATGCAACTCGACAATTCACGGTACGTTCGAAAAATCAAAGACATGATTTATTACCTCACTGGGATATTCTTTACTGTATTGTAGGTCATTCAAGATAAGTAAATCAGTACAATATATAGGGATATTTATTTAACGAGGTACTTATCTATCTACTTAAACAGAAGGTGGACATAAAATTCTAAAAACATTACTTTTCAATCCAAATTTTAATGTGTTTGTTTATCATCTGGCTAGATATTTATGTTATCTGTAAGCACTATTAAATATCTAACACAGCTATATAACAAAAAGCAGTGATTATTGGCTTCCGCTTCCTATTTGCTTTTACGGTGCAAGAAAACATTGATAGGAAAACTGCATACCTGAAAGTTTTTCTTGATGCTCTCATATGCTTGTGAAGATACACGCTGATCAACTACAGAATGGTGGAGTATGTCACTAACTGACACTTAAACTATGTCTATACAAAAATCAAGTCGATCCGATGCTCTGTTGATTACTGAAGGAAGGAGAATCCAACACACATTATATTACATTACATATATAATATTAGTAGGGATTTATTTAACAGGGCATTCGTTTTAATTGTGGTAGTCGCATGCATTATAATTTTATGAAACGGTTGTTTAGAGGCCGGCTTCTCATTAAACATAACAATAAAAAGGTCCAATCAAACACTTTATATATGTCCACCACTTACAAAAGGCCTTATAAAATAAAAATATACCTATTTCATTAATGCTACAAACCCCACATAACCTATAACCCAGAAAGCTCGCCAGTAGCAAGTTGGTCGTTATAGAAATTTTAATCATAACTCTCAGGAGCGTGCTTCTGTTACGAATTGAATAAAGATAATGGAGTAAGACATTTAAATAGTTCAGCCATTAAGAATCTAGAACGAGCTAGACTAGACGTGCACTTGCTCACTTCCCATGCAAATGGGCATGGAATTTACTGGGACATTATCTACCACGTTATCATTATTAAGAAACATCTGGTTGGTATTTCAAGAAAAATATAGGCCTTACTTTTATAAAAACAATTTCTGAAATGTAAATAAGTAGTAAGTAGGTACCTATAAGATTTTTGTATTCAGAATTTTATGATTTAGAAAGACGAGATATTTTTGCTAAGGAGTAAATTACCAAAAAATATAGGTCTTCATAAGATATTAGATAAGAACCATCGTATTCGCCTGAAGGTGCATACAGTTTGGGTGAAACAGACCACCCGGTACAACACAACAAGTAACAAGGCTACGCGGCTAAATAACAAGGATGCCTACCTATACGTGCCCTCCAAGCCTATGAAATATTGACACTAGCGGTCGCTCTGGTATTAGCTTTTATTACGACGCAGTAATTTTATTTATTCTGTGGCTAACCTTGAACTTCATTGAGTTCAAGTTATGCAGTGCAAACTGAACCTTACTTTCACCAAAAAAATTAGCTTAGAATGTACTTAATTTGCACTGATGTACTTATCGCTGCGTCCTTTAATTTAAACTTATTATGTCACAGTGACCCAGTATTATATAATGCCGTGCAGCTTAAAATTTTCTTTGTTTTAAATTGAGGCGTTACAGACGAGCGCATTTTGCCGTTACCATGACGTATGAAATTCGTAAAGTCGCCATTAAACGCCGTCCAGGTACCACCGCAAGAAAGTTTTATCATTCAGTATAGCCGTAAGTATGTCAAAAAAAGAAAATCAATATTTTGGAAAGAAGTCAGACACGACACGATACAACGCGACACGCTTGTGGCTATATATTAGCTACATCGAATTCCAGCACACCGTTTGTGTTTACCGACACTATCTAAGGAAATTACTATAGATCAACGCAAGCGACCTACTAAATAAAATTGGTCCTTTAAGAGGAGAGATATTAGCCGACTCCCGCCTAGCTATTCCTACAACTGTCGGGCGGGAGCGAGACGGTGAATCGGATAGAATAAAGACCAAAGCTCAGGAAATTGACCACCGACCGTCTCCCAAAAAAATCGATTCTGTCGGGAACTTTCGATCATAAATCGAATGGCCGGTAAATAAATAGCGGACGTGTACGCTACGCCTAATACGACTTTTTATATCACGAGTCGGTCATGCATGCACAGAACAGTCACGAACCATTTCCTTATAGCTAAGCAGTTTTAAAACGGCTTTAGATTAATGTTTATTGAGATTGTGATCGTTTCTTACCCTTTTTGGTCCCGAGGTCCTCGACGCTCAAAGTACAGCAGTGAATATCTGACCTGAAATCGTAATCATATCCTGAAATTAAGCATCGTCGAGTGCGGTTAAGAGTCGGATAAGTGAGTATACATTAAATTTGATCTCTACCAATCCGTAATGGAGTAACGTGGTGGAGTTTGCGCTAGGCATGGGCAGTTCAGTCAGGGGCCAACATTCGGGCCACTGATTCAGCAACATGTTTACATAATCCATCGTAGTACTGAAATGAAACTTTCACTCCACTTGTTGCGCGTTTGATGTCTAAAGCTTGGGAGCGCTTAGTTAAAAGTTTTAAGATTCCACCTAAGCAACTAAAAAAGCTCTACCCAAAAATTTTAATGCTGATTCGATAGCTTGAAACTGAAGCATTAAACTCACGCTTAACCACGTCATTATGCGGAGGTAATCTGGCTGCAACACATTGTGGTCCACTGCATGGAACGGGTCTAACCTCACAATTGTGGGGCGTTGGAGCCTGTATCGTTCTTCACCACAACGATCCAACGCGGATTGGTGGAGGGTGGAGGGGGTGGGTAGATTAGTAGCCAGCCCGAATGTGGGACGTTTTTAGGTCGTCCTCGTCCTTTAGGAAGGCCTCCAGCAAGGTTTGATAACTGTTTGCTAACGATCATAACCGGAACCAACTGGGTAACGTGCCCTACTAGCACTAGTGCAGAAGCACTAATGAGATTTTGCCACCAGCGTTCACCCATCCAACTATCAACCGAGTTGGCTGAGGGGGAGCCGAGACCATTCCAACCGGAACAAGAGTAGAAATTACGTAGAATAGGTATTAACTGATGATGTCTGGGCAATCCATCTAACATTTTTGGCGATACTCAAATTATCTTATGAGGTCACACCTCCGAAAGTCAAATTAGTTGTTATACGTTTCTATGGAGGCGTCGGGATGACAAAACGATTGCAAGGGTTACACTTATGTACCGACAATATACCTTACAGGTTTATTTTTCAAGACACATTGTATTTTATCCAACTATTCGAAGGGTAGGGTAAGGTATCGGCTTGTTTCCCGCGCAGTTCATCAATCTCCAGTGTATATCGATCACCCCCACGCCTTATAATGCACCCGCAAATTAATGATTCCTTGGCAAGTACACTACAGTTTTTATCGAAATTTACTCCTTTATAAAGGGGAACAGTCACGCGAAATGTA
>DWMR01001054.1:0-10287 GCA_018245355.1 Dalla costala | reverse complement strand
TTTTAGCATTAAGTCCGCCTTAGTGTCTGTACTGTTGTATGGTTCTAAAGTTTTAAATAAATAAATAAATAAATAAAGAGCGAAATATTTGGAATAATGATCAGCTAATATAGAATTAGGTCGGAAGTTAGAAGTATCTTTGTGATGGAGACATTAGAGACCACAAGGGACCATAGGTACCTACCTACCTACCTACGCTAATACAAGAGTTACTTAGGAGAAAATGTTTCTAAATTGTGACTTTTCTTTAAAATTTCTTACAATTTTTCTTACAAGTCCCAAATAGAGCATACTTACATCGTTCTTCGATGTGGTAAAAATCAATTTACGAACTAGTAAACGTACACAAAAATAGTGTCAAAGCGATATTATTATCGTGAGTAATAACTCTTTACGGGCGCTCTAATGTGCGTACCCACGTGGTTACATACTACCTACACATTTTTATTGGGTCCTTGAACTTGTTCGTAATATTTGGGCGGTCGATAATACGGCCGCGGTCACACTACTGTCGCTTCGCTCCACTCGTTACATTCAAGTGTGATGTCATCCGTAATGGCTACTGAGTCTATCTAACGACCTATTTATGGACGACTTTACGAAAAGTCCCGCGAAGTTTAGTTGCTTGTAAACATCAGTATCTGTTTTATGTGGCTCTATTCTTTATCGCTATCTTACATAATATTATGTACTTTGATTTAATACCAGTCTAACTAGTTTTTGAGCCCATCATAAAAATCTCAAATCCATTTTTTAGACAGTTTAAAGTCGATGTTTACAATGAAATATTTGGCATTAATAAAACATTTTCTCACGCTGTAAAATAAAAACAAATTGTCAGTTTATGATCTTAAAATTGGTACTAGCTTGATATTTACGAACTTGTATGAATTTCGCCTATTACATTCATTATTTATCGTTTGTCATAATCATAACCTACTAAATTAATGTTTCCTTTGGAGTGACTTCCGTAACTTTTTACGTAGATAAGTAGCAGGTAGGTAATAAATAAGAATTAGTGAAATCAAATAATAATAGTGGTTGATAGTTTTCACTAAAAGGAATTAAAGCAAAGAATTTAAACTTAATATTGGAAATATAATAATTTACACAATTATAGAATTGTAAGACATTGTCAGAAATTGTCAGACATGGTTCACAGCTTCATATACCTACTAAATAAATAACATAATATAATAACATAACATAGATAACAAAAATAAATAACATCAGTAAACTTTATCTAATTTAAACAGAAAAGGTAACAGAAAAGTTAAACTTAAATCATGATGATAAACAATATTAAATATATATTTTGTATTTATTTTATTATACTGAGTAGGTAGTATATTTTGCCTTTATGAAAGAAAATGATGTTGGTTGGTTTTCTTCAAACAATATTGTAATCAATTCGTGAGTGTACGTACGGTGTGCTGCAATTCTGCCCGCGGGCGAAAATCCTCCAACTCGAAGTAACGAACTGGAATTTCTCACAAGTCTCCACTACGATCCTTACTTTAGGATTATTAATGTGAAAGTGTGTTTGTTGCTTTGTCATTTCACACTGCAACAGAGCGTCGGATCGACGTGATTTTTTGCATAGATTTAGTTTATGGGCCTGAAAGTAGCCTAGGCTACTTTTTATCCCGGAAAAATGCACAGCTCCTTTCAGATACCTACTAACATACCTAAGGGAATTTTACGAAGCTCCGGACAAAACCTCGTTTCATATAATTAAATAATGTCGAAAAAAACATAACGAAGTAAACGATTACACATGTCGCGACTGAGAAAACACGTAAAATTCAAACGTACACTTTTGATTAATTTTTAATGCCCAAAAATGTATTAGGTGCCCAATGCCAACGTTATTTATGGATTCCATTCATCTTACATTATGTTTACTATCGTAATTTGCATTCTGAAAACAAACCTTATTCAATGCAAATGATTAAATGATTTATGATTTATAAAATTTGCATTGAAAATGGACTAATTTGGCCACGAAAATAAGTTTGTAAAACTAATTTATTGATGCCCCTAGAAGCGCTAGAAATCGAAAGGAAAACCCGGTTTACCAACTGCACATTACGGTTTTAATCATTAATCATGTTATGAAAAACGGACCGTAGAGCGGCCAACGAAAAATTCTCTTCTCTCGAAAGTTTACCGATGTCGATTTCCTACTAAGCCTTCTCAGCATCACTCAGGTCTAACTGGAAGAAAATACCATGTGGCATTATATGTCCTTTGTACCCCTTAGTTTAAGGTGTTGCATAAACTTAAATAAATAAATAAATTTGTCTATCTATAGAGTGTTCACCAGGTATCGCTCTTTGATTGTTACAAAATGTTATGTTTGTGTAAATTTACGGTTCATTGTACTTTGTACCTAAAAAATTCACGAGCCTACGAATATGACATGACATAATATACCTACATAATGTGAACATTACCTTGTTGCCTACCGCAGACAGGGAAGGGATGTAGATACTTCTGTCATGTCCGGAAACCAGTTTATTTTTATTTTTTTAGTTAGTTTAAGTATATTATTTTTCTGTGTTATGGGCTTCCCACAGAAAAACCTTGCTACGCATGGAGTTCAAGGTTTGGTAATGGATAGCGGGCAGTCTATTTGTACAGGTAAATATTAGGTACAATATTTAACAAGGTTTATATTCGAATGTTCTCTACATTACGTTACATTTCCACGGAAGCACGGAATGGAAAAATTGAAATATTTTTAGCGTGCGTCCAACTTAATTCCTTCCTAAGCCTTGAAAAACCGGTACGAAAATTAATTGAAATCAACATCACAAACAATATTCTAAGTTCTAAAAATTTTAATTTTAATTGTAGGAGCACACCAATTTAGTATAGGGTAAAATGTCGCCTCCGGCGTCACAATGGCAAATTGCTGATCTTTGACATTGGCGGAACAATGGCGACATGAGATTTATGACGTGCAGCGTTCTTTCGATGGCTAGGACATTGTGTGCCTCCTTCCTGGTACAGCGCTGTCTGTGCCGATTGCTAAAAAAAACACAATCATACCCCCAGACTAGAATTTCCTATGTCGCTAGTGGCATGAACGTACACACACTAGACATTACAAATAACGATCAAGATCCGAGAATAAACGCTTGTAAATCATAACCCAGGAATACTCGTACCCCGGCACGAAGTTTTACTAGTGCTGGCCAGGGAATCGCCCAAGTTTACGTCACTGTCGCTATATAGGCATAGTGACGTTCGTGACTTCTATGTTTTGGTGGCTTACGACGGCCGCGGCTAGTCTAGCCTACCTAGTTGTAATATGATTTACGAGATTGTAGCGCAAGATCTACGGGTAAAGTCTACCAAGACCACCTTGCGTGATGTACCTACTACCTAATGTAATTAATTATACTTATTTTAAAAGCTTTTATTTGTTTAAAAAATTACAGTTACTTATTCTTCAAGGCAATTAGCCTGTTAATTTTTACCTAGTGATTGTTTTGTTGAATTGTTTTTAACGCATTATAAGTAGGTACATTTAATAATACTTTTATAACCATTAATTTAAACGGTTACAATATAAATTAAATCTGTGCTGTAAGTTTACATTGACAACTGCGTGTAAGAAAACAAACTTATAAATAAGTGTACTTAAGTAAAAATAGCTTTTATCAGTAAGTATCGTACGAGAATTCATATTACAGTGAACAACCGGAAAAATATTAGAATATTATGTTAAGAGCTAGTAAAAATAGTTCTTATCCCTATTACTCGAGAGTTCATATTATTACTACAGTAAACAAAATCTCATTTTTAATTTGGCCAAAATAAATAAATATTATAACAGTCATGGGTGCATTAAAAATTAACTGTTAATTTTAACTGTCATATCTAGTTATAATATGATAAGTATCGATCGGTTGCCTGTCGGTATTTGGTAACTGTGTGCACACGCCCGCGAACGACCGACGAAGACCGCGGCCCACGGCCACGTGGCTCCAAAGCAGCTTGATTAGCATTTTAGGTTAGTCGTTCATTATAAGCAAGTCTGCGTGGAGGTATCTCGTCAGTGTGCGATTTCTATGACATGGGATGTAGAGCAGCGACCGGGTGTAGGCAGTTACGTGACTACCGAAATTTTAATAGGTGTATGATGGAGGATAAAGGATTTTCGTCATTCTTACCGTACCTATATAGTTTTGTTACCATGTAGTTACTTATATCTATGGAAAGAATGGCTGTGCTTCAGGTCAATAGTTGGTAACTGCAACGATGACTAGGCTCGACACAAAAAATAATTATTACAATTATTAATTATTATTATTAATTACAATTAATACGGTCCCGACCTAACTATGAACTCTCCCAAAAACTGACGAACGCCTTAATATTTGACGACTTAACATGATCCCATTAAGCGGTCAACGCTGCTAAATTAAATACTTACCCGGATCGATGTTGCAGGTGAGGACGCGCGCTTAGTTTTTCATCGACTTTTCCGTGTTATTATTCATAATTTACCTACCTACTACCCTTTTGGTAGCTTAAGATGTGATAACAATCTGGATAGTTAGTTTTCGTAGGTACCGCTGAAAAATGCTCTGTTTGACTTCATTTGACTAACTTTGGGTTAAACCCAACTTCAACTGACTAGATTTAGATCGTTTGGGTAATATTTTCATGATTTATTTAAAGAACACCACAAAAAGCTTTTCTTTTAAGTACCATAAATATATAGGTACCTACTATTTTTATACAACCAGGCATTTACCAGAAACTCTAGCTACCTAATACCTACTGACTGGTGACTTTTACTTGAATCTTACCTATCTCAATATTGTTATAATAGGTAGGTAGGTGCCTTAAGTACTTAGATATGTCGTCCAATCTAATAAAAATATTATTTTATAACTACACAGTGTAGAATATTTTAGTAGGTAGGTAGGTACCTACCTATCTACTTATTAGAAAACGAGGCTCGCATTATTTTATTAAGAACAAAATTTGTTTTTTATTGCCATGAACCTATTAACTTTTTAGCATAAGTTTTATGACATCAAATAAATTAATAATCACTTGACATGTCCAATCGGGTTACTAGCATAGTCTAAACGCACCTGTCGCGCTTATTCATAATGTAATGATTAAATGAATTTATTAACATAGGTATCATTCCATACTGAGGGAATTTATGGACGATAACTGTCCGAGAAATGTGTATGCACTATAAAACAATTATAGATTTACAATAACATAAAACTTTTCAGTAACTGGAATGTGGTAAAAACTTCACTGAATATTTTATTTAGGTACGTAACAACCTACTGCACTAGCAAAATGTACCTATCTAGCTTAACTTAGACTAGACCCATGCACGGCGCGGAACAAAACAGGATTTTAGAGCGGTGTGCATCCAGCATTTTCGCGCATTTATAATTCACCTTTTGAAACTTTTAAACGAATGACACTACTTCTAAAAACATACGAAACAATGAAAGAAATAACTCGTATTTCTAGGAGATTGTTCTAAAAAGTATAAAAGGTTAAGTCATGCTCTGTCCTCTAAAAAGTCTATTGAGAGTTGACAATGAACTTGTGCGGTAAAAATTATGCAATTTTTTGCTTACCCACCATAAAACGTTGCGTTTCCAACAGTAGGTAGGTACCTACCTACCGCTATACAATAGATTTACCTGAGAACTTAAATCTTTATTAGCTTTGACCGCATAGTACGTTGAATAGAGAGAGTTCTATTCTTTTACGAGTTCATTATGTAATTTGCTAAGTTGTAAACTTGGAAAAATGCGTAACTGATTTGCTTAGACCATATTTCAAAAATTTACTTATAAAAGACTCAACAAATGGACACTCATTTTAAACTTACAATGATTATGTGTTAATTTTTAATTGGCTATTAGATGGATATCGACGTATGAAGTTAGAAAGTGTCACGTCAATTAAAGAATTGAAAAACTTAGGATCATGTGTTTGGCATACCTATTTCATAAAAGAATTGTCTAACAATATGACGGAATGCCTATTTGGTGTTCACACCCACACCATAAGACAATCCGGACAATGGATTTAGGGAAAAAAACAATTTGACCAAAAGAAAACCAAATAGGTACCTACTTAGTAAGACAGACTAGACAGTTGGGTAAGGTCTCTATGATTTGAGCTGACTCAATTGTTTACGAGTTCCCCAAAATACCGATCGTAACATTGAAGTGACGTAATCGAGCAGCTGATCCTATAAAATATGTTGTAAACACAGCCGCAATAAAAGGAGGGACCGCGGAGTAGCGATCGGCGGCGCGCACACTGCGCCGGAACTACGAGAAGAACGAGAACGGGACGGACATTTCAACGGTGTCGTAGTTCGACAAGAACGCTCAGTTTTTCCCGTTTTTGTATACGACAAAATAAATAGTCCCTTTGTTTCAATATTACAAAAAGGTAAGAATTAAACTTTAAACGTCGCTACATTAGGTACCTACATTGTTTACCGAATTGAAGTAAGTAGGTTACAATACAATACAATAACTCTGTATTGTACACCAAAAATAAAACTTAAAAGTACTGAAATATTAGATTCAAAATAAGCAGGTTATGTCCTTTTTTCATAATAATGCCGGAGAATCATATGGCCTGCTTGATACCTTGTTCTGGTGTTTGAATGTAGGGTAATAAGAATTGCATGTTTTTTTACAGATTAAAAATACGTAAAAAAATTATTGTACTTTTTGATTAAGTAGCAGGTCCTATAAGATATATGTATGTAAACAAAGCTTCAATAAATATGAGACCACAATGTATTGTTCACAATGCGCCAGCGCCGGCGCGGAACTACGGAACAAGACAAACATTTTGACGGTTTCGTAATTCGACAAAATCGACACATAGGTAGGTAGGTACTCGTACATAGTTTGAAGTAGGTAGGTACGCAAATTATAGATGGCCCCTTTGTTTAGAATCAGTGAATAGCGATATAACCTATGATAACGACTAAATTCTTCTAGACAACTAATGTCATTTCTACATTATAATATTAGTAAACATAATAAATACAGACAACAAATTTTGAAATAAAATAGGTACATGATTATTAATTATTATTATCTACGTACCTACCTACTCAAAACTTGTTTTTGCTATCATAAAATTCTACATTTCCAATATGTAGGTCTAGTCTGGTAGCAAAAAACATTTGCCAACAATCTGAATACAATGGTCATAAATTTCCTACAAACAATCGAATTTTTGCATCGTAAAGAACTTTATGCGCAAATAAAAAAATAACGTGTTAATTCGCCACATTTTATCCTTTTGCTCGAATTACGCAAATCGATGGAGCGCTCGTAAAATTAATAAAAAATTTGTCGCGAATGTCTCGATATCAGCCGCCGCCAGTGGCCGCCGTAGCTAACTCGTAAACTGCTCGTCTTAACTGCACCGAACCCACGTTGTGACGTTTATACGGAGTCGGCAGGTGTGAACATTATCTTAATTCAGCTACCGAACCGATCGGGGCTTTGCTTTGCACTTTAATACGCGAATTAACGCCTTTGCGGATCACCCGCGACACTCAATTAGGTAAATATCGCAGGATTTTTTTTGTTTACATGTTTTGTGTCACCAAACAATTGTGATATGATGAAGTTGTAACAGTAAAACACGATTTTAAAATAAATATTAAAGGTACCTACCATACGTAATAATAATAATATAGATGGGATGGGATATAGAGGGGATGGAAAGGCGCCCATGAAAATATACGTAATTAAATTAGTAGTACCTACCTATACTAAGTATATTAAGAAGACCTATTTAATTTATTAGTAACAAGCTGTTGTCCGCGTTAAATTTATTATGTTGGCATTCCTTTCGGATCTATAACCGGATAAAAACTATAAAAAGTATCCTATTAAGTAGGTAAGTATTTATTTATTTATTTATTTTTATTTATTTGGTATATATAAGTACTTAAGATGATTACAACACTGAGATGAATATATTCATCTCAGTGTTTTAAAATATCTCTCTACCAAATTCTATGAACATCGGTTACCTATATGGTCTAGCCGTGAAGGCATATCAAAAAAATAAACTAAGTAATCTTCGCATGTAGGTATAATATTAGCATCTAAGATTAAATTAGTAGACTAGGTAGGTATATTAAGTAGACATCTTTAATTGTCTCTTAAATAATAAGAAGTAAGTAATTTCACTTTCCTGTGCTTCCGCTAACAACTAGGTAAATTCGTTTTTAGACAATAAATGGCACTTGCCGAACACCGATTACGCGAACGGCTAATTTATTTAAATTTCTTACTGTCATTAATCTACTAAAATTGGCAGGGAAGCAGTTTAAGCAGTAGGTACAGTAGGTAGGTAGGTATTACCAGGTGCTGTGAATGTTAGGATACGTTTCAACAGTAACAACGCCATTTATACCTGTATATTTTTTTAGACTTAGGTATAGGTATTGGATAATACCTACTTAGTTTTGTTTTATTTAGGTATGGAATTAAGAGTCTAGTCATAACGACTAAGATTGAGACAGTTGGTATGACAAGGATCACTAATTCCATTATCCACAGATTAAAAATGTATTTATAAATAGATCACGGCGTAGGAATAACATTAATCTATCTGTCTAACAAAATTATAATTTTTTTTTATTTATAATATTTTTAGAGCTAAGGTTTTTATAATAAATTTGCATTCAGATTCTGTGATCAATAAAAACTCAATGAATGATAAGTACCTACCGACCTACCTACATTGATAGAGATAGGTAGGTATAATTTAATTAGCTTCTCAAAATAGTTCAATATAATTTCTATTCCCACATGAAGTTTGTCAATAGTCTTCATACCAGTTTGGCTTTCTAGTTTTCCATAGCTATTAAATGGGCACGAATTCCACCCTTCCGGTCGACCTCACTTGAACTGTAGGTAACTTAGAGTTAGTTGTTGGGTAATCGACGAAGCCCTATTATAGCTTAACTACTTTAACTCTTAGTAAGTTTAAACTTACTAGATCTTGCCCGCGCCTCTGTCTGCGAAAAATACATTTTTCCATACAAACTTTCACCCCCTACCTACTGTCTACACTTTAAAACCGGTTTTTTTCAAGTTAATTGCACATTACGACCGAGTGGATAGCAATATGAAACAGGTACCTATATAGGCAGAACCATACACAGTTAGCATCTACACCTACTACTTTTCTACATAGAAATACCTAGATTAAGTGACTGACGTCAGGAAGGCAGCTGGTGATAATAAACATGGCGATGATGGGGTGAAAACACGAGCATAACAGCATATCTGTCACATAAATGCTTCATAGGAGTAGGTAATTGGATGCAAAGAGCCGAATATCGGGCTTAGTGGCGTGTCTTAGGAGAGGCCTATGTCCAGCAGTGGACTGATGTGGGCTGAAGAGAGAAAGAGAGAGACAAAGGTGGGCCCCAACTGTAGGTATGACATACCTAACATTCTTTGGACATACAAATAATGTTGAAAAAAATATATATCCTTCGGCTGAGATCTTAACTAACCCAGGTCAATCCATTAGACAGCCTCTACATAGGTACTACCAAAGAAGTCGTCGTGGGAAGCTATACTTGCATATCTACTTAGTTCGACAGAAGGCAATGCGATAGTGGTTTGTCAGATGTCTCTGTGCTTGTTCCAATCCAAACATTGAAATAGGTTAAGTTAGATAATGTTAACCTATAGTTGAATTGCGGATAATCGATTGGCTAATGTTACAACAGTTTACTCCGTTTGACCTCCCTCGGGGTCAGTGAATCGGACGAGGTGGGGGCATTATTTTATTACACCTAAGTAGTTCAAATTTAACAGTTCTTGTTCCATACCTGAACTTTTACCAAAGTCTATTTTACGCCAAGGCATTAGTGTGCGGCATTTTGGCATGCCACTGCCGCATGCCACAATAATTAGAAATGTCGCACATTGTAGCAAGTACGTGCGGTATGACAACCTGTGTCTTGATATGCAGATCATGCATTCACTTCATGTAGAAGTTGTCACACCTTGTATCTGAACTCTTCGATCAACAATACCAACTAGATAACGGCTCACGTACAAAATCAAAGCTTAATAGGTACTGTCCGCGTAAATATATAGGTACTTATACCTACAACTTCATTTGTTTTTTATGGAACTAAGACAAAAGTTTTAAAATGTTTTACGTTGAACCAAATTACAACCAGAAACCTACCTACCAACCTAGAAATAAAGTCACAAATCTTCAAATATT
>DWMR01001053.1:0-10288 GCA_018245355.1 Dalla costala | reverse complement strand
TTAAAATTCACATCGTTGATTAAAAATAACTGATTGATCTAGTTAACCAGCTCTATACAATTAGACTCAACATGCATAGTTTATAGAAAATAAGCAAAAGCAGGAAAATTAATTTTTTGCTTTGGTTAAGAAATTCATAAATATATTCTGTTTAATTTTCATATCCTTATCCAATCACATTTGCATAGGCGCTAGATTCCTCTGAAAGACAGACGCCGGACATCAGAGAGACAACAACAGGGTTACCCCCTCACTCTTTGCGTATGAAACTTTAAAAACATGGATTGAAAAGCTTTAGGTACCTACATCTATAAATTATAATGAAGCTCCCACCTTAAGATACAAAAGCTCAACTTGAAAAGTGAAAGTAAATATTAATTATAATTTCACAAATGAATGAATCCATTCAGAAGTAAGCAACAATCGCATTATTCTTGTCAATCGACAAGTGAAACAGACAATAGTTACAGACAATAGTTGAACGAAAGTAGTTAAGAGAAAGATGTAATCGCTTTAGTAGATAACAATACACTGATTAAACCGTAGAGAACAGGTAATCATTATCATCATCTTCATCCACTCTTCATCGTTTCATCCATGCTGGCCTGGTTGGCTCTCTGGCTATCTGGTATGAGAATATTAGGAAGAATTCGCGGGGTGATGATTTTCTTTCCTTACCAATTTTCCTTGCTTATATTCAGTTTTGAACCCGCATATTTTTTATTAATAAGGTTTGCCAACAGTTTTAACATGATTTTGAAATTCACTTAACTCTATCATCGTCGTCTATCAATGTCAACGTCTTAAGCTTAACGACTATAAGTATTACTACTTCTACTTGAGGCAACCTCATCAGACTGGTACTAGTGCTTTTTGCAAACAAAGGTTTTGGATATCAGAGCTTTTGGGAAAAAGCACTCAGACCTTTCACCTTATAAATAATATTTAGGTTTTGTATACATTTTATAAGGAGTTTAGGAATTTTATTGTATCGTTCAGCGCAATTTTTTTGTTTGTGGTCGCTTGTTTGTTTAAGTTTCAATTAAATAAGTAGCGATTATATTTACAACTTACCAGCGTACACGTGTTTTGGAATGGTCGAAAAAATGACTTCTTTTAAATGTGCGCTGTAATCCATTGAACAAACATGTTTATCGTTTACTTTTCGCAAAAATCACGAACAGAACAACGCTCACGTGCGCCGCGTAATACGATTACCGACACAAAGCGAATCGAATTTGATTCGATTTAACAGTTTCCGGAATTTGCCGTACCTATTTTGTAGCGAAACAACTTAAGTTTTTGTTCCTAAACCGACGAACAGGAAACGGCAGTCTGAAACGATACTCACGTTCTGCTTTTACCGAAATTAAAGGAGGAGTGTTATAAGCTTGATGTGTTTGTCTCTCTGTCCTGTCTGTTTGCGTTCGCAGGTTGGAAGAGATCGCTGCTTCAGCGATAAGACCGATAGCACTTACTGTCACCAAGTTGTAAAATCTTTGGTTGTAAAAATATATTTATGCGCAATAGTTCTGCTGCTGTCCTGGTAAGAAATAAAAAATATTGTAATGTAGGTATGTGTTTGTATGTGTATTGTAGCGATTTGATACGAACTAGGTGCTTGCGTAAAGTTAGTGAAGCATTGCAGTCGATCAGGCCAAGGGCAATATTGCTGTCAGGATTTTCAAAAGAAAAGAATAACGTTTATTGTTTACCGTTGGTTTACAAAAAGATGTTACAACCAATAAATATTTCACACAACAATCTACCCAGTGCTATACTAATACTGCCCTAAGTATTGCCCTATACACCCTATACAACAAGACTACATTTTAATGAGGATCGTTTTGTCACAAACAGATATATTAAAAAAATACAAATATACGCATACAATCAAAATTTTTAATTTTCCTTGCAATCTGGATACTTAGGCACAGTAATCTTTACTCTGCACATGATCGTAGATCTGCTTTCATTCACCTTGTAAGCCATTAAAATTGCACAAATCGCAGTAACATAAATTGAAAAGATAGTACCTACCTACTTTCGTTAAATTTAATTACAATCATTAGGTATCAAATTTAATTACAGTGTTTTTATCTGTGCTGGCTATAATCGTAAAGTTCAATCTGCATTTCTGTATAAATCTGCGCTTGTCCGGGTATACACACGGTTACACAATTCAGCTCTATTAAGTTTACAAATAATTCCTGTCTTTGTTAATTCAGATTTTTTGTTAATCGAAAGTACTGAACCTTAGATTTAAAAAAAACCGCAACGTTTATTTATTTGAAATTTTTGGAGTTTATTTACACGCTTCGTTGTGCATACACGATATCTTGAAATCACAACATTCCGGTTGATTAGTAGTTTTCTTCATTATTAGAACATTTTTAATCAAGGATACCACAGTTTCCACGATTACCTTAATCCGTAACTTCCTACTGCTCGCGAGACCCCGCAAAGTTTGCAGATGGAGTGGCGCTAGTATCACCGTATTTTTTTTAGAAATAAAATGGAAAAATAAAAAGGTTTTTTATTTCAAATTCAATGCTTTGTATTCTAATGGGCCGTGTATCCCAGACCTAAACGATATGCAGCGGTGCCCTCGTTCGATACAAACTTCTTTGTCCCTTTATCAGGTTCGTTTTATTCGCACATGTAAATGCATTTAGCTCCCACTTCTTATCTCACCGAACACCATTAATCTTGTATAACAATGTCCCGGCGCGGTGTGATCGCGCTTCGATGGCTTAATCAACTCGCCAGAGGTGTGATATCAGCAGAATGTTATCACACACACCGATAACATACTTCGCAGATATCGGACCTCGAATAAAAAGACCATAACTAGAGTAGGTAATTGTAATCAGACCTTGGAAAATGTACTAGGTATTTTTATACTTCTTAATGAATCAATTATTCTCGCTGTTAAGTCATTGCCGTTTCAACATTTGTATCTTTAGGAACTAATAGGACATCTGTGACCAACTTTGCATAGGACTGTGCTAGGGGCTGTTGTGGATTTGTCGAAAGTGTAACTTCGAACTGGTTAAAATAACATGGATTAATAAACATATTATTATGAAAAGTTACACTTTTCGTTATTGTTTTCACTGTATCTAGGTATTTGTAATCCTTTTTTGTATTCAATATTCCTTGAAAGAATATAAATAAAAATCAAAGTTAAATAGTTTTCATATGCATTTATTATTTATTTATTTTAAACACTTTATTGTACACCAAATTATTACAGTAAAACTTAATCTTAGGTATAGGATATAATGTACAACAGGCGATCTTATCGCTATATAGCGATTTATTTTATTTCAAAACGTTGGTGTCATAATAATCATAACTATCATACACAGTTAAACAGCTTATAAATCATTTAAACTTCACAGCCTTATTGAATATTTATATACAGAATTAAATACACCCATTAACAAATATTTACAACAACAAGAAATCTGATAAAAATCTCCTATTTAATATAAATTGACTAGATTCCTAATATTTACATTTGTTGTCACCAGGATATTACATCAAATAGTTCGTTGTCATTCACATGGCTAATCATTGCTTCGTTTGTTTGATAACTATAGGAGTAGTAGTCATTGTTAGGCGAGTAACCCAATGAAACGCCAGACGAACAGTCAGAATTAGACGGAGAAGGCACTGATTCGGAGTACGGTGAGTTTCTTCCACCAAAAATGCCTTCGTCGACTTCGAAAGGCGTGGTATCCATTGCCGTTTCTGTATTCAATGAGTTCTCAGGTGTCACGATACCTAGAGCTGCGTCGCTTTCATTCACTAAAGTTTGCATGTGTTTTATGTACTCCACAACCATGCGTAGGGTGTCCACTTTACTTAGCTTATTTCCCGAACCCCGGCGCGCGCCTCCAGATAAAGCGCTGACAATGGCTGCAGGTAATCTCTTCCTTAATGCATTAAATCCATCGTTTACTTGTTTGACACGGTTCCTTTCTCGGGCGTTTCTTCTAGCGATGGAAGCACCTTGTGAACCTTGCGATCCGCTGTAGGGGCTGCTCTTGTAATTGTATTTCGGTTCATTTACAGCACCGTTAAAATTTAGATTCCGGTGTTTGCTGTCAGGGGTCGGTGCAATCGCAACGTATTTAGGTGCGTGGTTCGCCATTGTACTTTGAGAACTGCGAAACATATTTGCTTGTATGCGTTTACTTTTAAGTTACGTCGATAGAAAAAGTTGAGCTTCTATCTCTATGAGAGCGTCAATGTGAATGAGCTCCGTCGGCCCTGCACGGCAATTTATGGGTGCACCTTTTCGAAAAAAATGAATATGGACCACTCCCCTATACATCTTTTTTTTGTCGATACCTGGAATATATTTTCGAAAAGTGCGGGAGATGTGGACTTTCGAACACGTGCCGTTGAATTAATGTTGACCAAGACTTTACAATTGTTACCCTTCAACGTTGATAAGCTTTTGTTATTTCGAGTGTCCAAAATGAATGGAAGAAAGTTTTTTTGCGATAATACGAACCTTATTACAATTTATACTTACTTTATCCTGATGTCTAAGCTGGAACCCCTAATACTAGTGTGTGGATTAGATCTGGATCGAACAGTTCTATTATAGAACTAGCAGCTGCAGTGTGCAGTACCTATACATGCCGACTAAAAATATTTTTTCTTTTAAAATTATGTTTAAACATCATAATAATATAATAATAATCATAATATCGTTATATAAATATAAAAAATCATATAATGATAAAGAAACTCCTTGTTGATTCAATATAACATAATTAGCTAAGAAAAAAAATTATTGTTCGTATGCTGTTCAGTATGGTATGGTAGTTATGGTATGGTACGTTGTTAAGTTTGGTCACATAAAAAGATCTCCTTGCTAACTGATTTTTTTCCCGGACGGAGGCGCGGTAAAACTCTTGTTTAGAAATAACCACTGCTAAAGTCTGCTTAAACGTTAAACGACAAGTGGAAACCCTGTCGCGGCGCATAATACGCAATGAGAAATTTATTACGGTCACTCTGACCACGCCGGAATGAAACAACGACCTGTTTTATTGTATTTGCAGTATCTACAATGACCAGAACCAATACCAATACCTATTTATATCAATCACATGAAATTAACCTTAGTTTTAGTAGGCGTAAGGTACGTTCTATCAAAGCAACATTAAAGCGAAATTTTAAAGTACTTTGAAGAGTTTAGAGCGCTCTGGGCGGCGGGACCAAAAAGGTTACATTAATTTAGAACTATGAGTGTCAGTATTTTACACGGACTTCAATGGCGAGGGTTTGCCATTGTCAATGTTATTATTCCTTTAAAGACTACACAAGGAATGTGGGCCATGCCATTGAGACTTGAGACACTGGAAAAAATTATTGTTTAGAGCCTTTCAATCATTCCATTGAAGGAGGCGCTAAACTCGATTTTAATAGACTTCGTGTCGCCTCTGAGAAGTTATTCGTATTTCATTTTGTCCATTGATTTTCTTCGGTCTACCTGTTCTTTTGAAGATAAATGTAAAACTGATTCGCCTATAATTTTACCATTAAAATCATGATTATCTAAACCCCATTAAGGATAATTCGTCAACATTTTTTACAATAATTCTTTATCAAGCCCCTATCCTTTACAAAATTTATTAAGTAAACCTTACCCATATTTAAGGTTTTAAAACGGCCATTTTTGGAATATGTCCTCATTAAATGCCAGGAATAGAATCAGAAGTATAAATCTTAATTTAAAAGCATGCAACCATTACTTTTACCATTTCCAGGGTGATACCACACAGCATTGAACTAGATACAAATTTAATATCTCCCTAGAGTCATATAAGTTCTCACATATTCTCCATTGTGTGTTCGTATGAATACTGTAGGTAATCCATCATTTTACCTTAAGGCACCTTCCTGCTAAGTTCACTTACTTGCAAAATAATATAAAAATGTGGGAGTGATACATCGAAGGGCACAATAGCACCGCAGGCGTGCTCACAATACTATCGTCAAATAACATTTAGCCAGCCCACACCTTAGAGAATCGCAAAATAGAGACATCTCGACAGCACAAAGACGGATAAAGGAGCAAACGGAGCCATAACCAATAATTACAACCTTTGTTAAAGCGTATTTTGCAACGCTATATCCGAAATTACAAAGGCCTAAAATCCATTGTTCACGTGCATTCAAAGTATTTGATCGAATATCTCTATAGATAAATCAATGAAAATTACAATAATTTGAAAACCAAAATGCATACTACCTAATTAAACAATGAATACTTCTAGAATTGAAATAGTAGATATCGTATATTTATGCATTTTAAATTATTTCGGTATAAGCAGAGCTTATCGCAAAAGATTCTGAATAAAGGCGATAAAATATGCCGGCTTTTTCCACTTTGCTCTTAAAAATACGTACACGATATTGTCGTGTGGCTGATCAAATCTGCATATTAGTGGGCAGTGCACTCGTAATAAACTCATTCGGCGGATTATAGACAAGCACGGATCGTCTGACATTTCCATTACCAGTCCAATGCGTAGCTAATATTTATATACGGCTCATACAGTTCATGCAGATACGAAGCCCGGTGGTCCAACCAGTATTGGATAACTCTTTTGATCGATAAAGTTGTTAGTTTAATTACTAAACTGGAACTGAGTCGTTTTAAAAGGTACCGACTGGTACTCCTTGTATGACCTCGGATGCATCTCGATCTTGTAAAGCTGAAAAATAAATAACGATGAAGTTGGTGAAGAAATTGACATAGCTGGAGTTAAATTCTTCTTACTATATTTATGGGCCAATTGTAGCGTAGCATTCGATAGTTACAAGACAATTTATGTTTTTAAGCATGAGTAACAAACATATATGCTTACCACCCGATATTAACTCTTTCTGCATTGTATGAATGACTATGACAATCATCATAAGACTTGGGATATGTCGATCGTACGGTTGGATCTGTTTGTTTAATCTTCCCAAACGTAACAAGGACAGGATGGTCTGAGAACAATGGCAATATTATATGATATGGTAAGTTTTATTTCTTGCTAATCTCATAAAATACTACGTAAGTATCGGCGCAGAAGTGTGCTTCTGATATTGTTCAATATTTCATAGATGTATCAGCGTTTGTTTGGCACAAGCCATTCGACGGTGAAGCAGAACGCACCTTGCCGGCATGTGTGCAATCCTTTCACATCTGCTGATCTTGCACTGATTTTTATTTATGAATAATATGACGAATTATGGCTGCGCTTTTATTTGCACGGCCACCTTTCCGGATGTGCTCGGCGGCGGATGTTACTATCCTATAAAATGTATCCAAAAAATTTAAAAGCTTTTGCTGACTAATCTTTCTACTTTTGCAATTATGTGTGCG
Source organism: Dalla costala (assembly GCA_018245355.1). Lineage (NCBI taxonomy): Eukaryota > Metazoa > Arthropoda > Insecta > Lepidoptera > Hesperiidae > Dalla > Dalla costala. The sequence goes on along the minus strand of DWMR01001053.1, from coordinate 2,889 downwards.
TTATAGAGTGTGAGTTTTAGAACGTATTTAAATTTATATTAGTGATGTTTAGTATTTTTTTATAATTAGGTATAATTATTAAAAACATAAAATTAATCAAAATGTTTTAGGTCTCCCTCGACTGTGTAAACAAAAGTATGTAGACAGGCTTATTGCAGACACTCAAATTGCATTCCTTTTGTCATTGTAGTGAAATGCCGTTGTAGTAAATACAATCGTATTAATTTAACAAAGATGACACTTATGAATCTATTTGATACGAAGTGCTGAAAAAATGACAAGATCTTTTCCATTTAAATTGATATGCGTCTCGTGCCCCGATCAATCCTCCACGGGGGCATCTATTTAACAAGGTTACACGCATGACAGTGCCCTCAGAATAGCACATTGTTGCGCAACATGTGTCCCCTATTGACATATTAGCGTTTTAGTGGCTTGTCTCCCATTGTGACCCATCATTGTGGTTTATAAAGAGATTACTCTTAATAGCGGTTCTTGGTTGGAGTGCGACGACCCTCGGAAAATAGAATTAACACTACAAACGTTACAGTGAATATTATTTTAGGAAATTTGAAAACTTAATTTATACCTGTACCTTTCGATGCTCATTTATTTACAAACAAAATATTTATTTCCTAGTATAAAGGTTAGTATTACCAATGTAGAAAACATTTCTTCTGTGGTATTACTTAGTAGGTATGTATCTATAGACACTAAAAGTATTCTGCAAGTAGATTATACGCAAAGCTCTAGCTTCTTTGCCACAATGCTAGGCAAACGTTCAGCATTGGAAAGGATGATGAGGTAGAAAAATTGATACTAACAGCACTGCTACTAACTGCAGCCTTTAACCAACTTAACTTTAAATCGTTAAGAAATGCCGTCTACTATTTTTTCTTACATACTTTCATCCCCTATTCCTTAGGTCATGTGATGACTTCTTCCTTAAAAGACAACCTACTCTTATAAACTTTCGTATTGATGATCAAAGATGATATATGAAATGTACTGTGTATTCAAAGTAGCTGTGTATGTAATGTAATGTATGTAATGTAATGTATGTAATGTGATTCTCTAATTGTATTAACACGAGACAAATACTAACACTGTATTTATTTTTCATACTATCACACACGCTGGAAATATCAGAAAATATTCGGAAAATACCACCACGAACATTATGATAGCTATACAAGCAGCCAGCTCGCGTGAGAACGTGTCATATGTTCACATGTTTTCGGAAATACGATTTTATTACATTACAAGATTAAATATCATACGTTGATTGGACGATAAATTCGGTAAAAGATATTATTTACATATAAAATTACTGTCATCTTTTATCAGCTTTCCTCGTTGCACCCCGCTGCGAGGTGCTAATTTAAACGCAATTAATAGAAGCCTCTTGAGTTTTTTAAAATGTTCTAATGTCGTATTCAGTTTCATTCCCTTGGCCTAGTACATTTTGTTACGTTACTTTCTGTTAAACCTCTTTCTTAGAGAGATCAGTTGTAATATTACAAAGTGCTGTACCAAGTGCCAGCCTTAAACTTCTAAGAATAAGAATAATGTCACATTGCCAGCAACCTTGAAAACCATCGTAAGTAAAGTTTTGTAAAATGCTAAATTGCACGTTATATTAGCAAAAACCGGTAATTCCTTAGTTAAAAACAGAATAGATAGGGAGTCCTTTTATTTTATCACCATAATTAACATTTTTCTCATGCAACCATCAGCAAGTTGTTTTGAGAACCTACAGATTTACTAAGCAATATGAGTAGGTACCTATCATAGTTCACATAATCCATATTATCTTGTTCGGATGACTTTTCCAATCCTGTCATGTAGTCACACAGTAAATCTAACTTATCCCCACTTTTCTAGGTGCCTACTCATCATTCGATTTCTGTATATTTATTGCATAGCTAAGACAGAATAACGACAATCTATTCTTGTAGAACAGCTGCTATATTGACAAGAACCTGTGTTAATGTGTAACCAATCTTGCAATGTAAAACATTATACGAAAAAAATACTTTGTAATAAGTAGGTACTTCTAAGCACCATAGCCACATATTGCAGTCTAAAAAAGGAATAGAAGCAAGGTGTAAGACATTTTTAAGACCGCGTACTGTGCAGGTATTTTACTATCAAGAATCTAATAAAGGTAACCACTTTTATGGTGATCCACACCTGCATAGTCGAGCCGTATCCAGTATTATCCATATCACAGTCGGTCGCGGTGTCACGCTAAAATGCCAAAAGTAACCAAAAAAGAACACGGCTCATGCTATAGCTAGCTTCTCTATATATTAATATCTCGAAGATTTTGGCGCGAAATTTCCCATCGAATCATATCTCCGACATAACATACAAAGATACGAATAACAGCTCTTTGAGCCTGTAGAGATAGGCCATGTCCTATAAAATAAAAATCATTGCAAAAGTGTATTGTTGATCGAAACAAAAACGATAGTAAAGTTGCTTAATATTCATAGTTACAACCGTTTGATTTCATAGACACAAAATACACACAAAAGACACATCTACCTTTTGTATATAATTTTTCTGTGAGGTGTCGTTGAACCACATGAATAAAAATACGTTGAACTCCTCCTAAGCGGCTGGACCTGGATCATTGGATGTTTTAGATTCACAATTACCGGTAGGTGGCGCTGCAATTAGGTTCTAGGTTTATTTCTTAATTTTTTTAAATATTTTTCGCATATCACCCACTATATTTGAACCCCGATTATAATGTTGCGTGTTCTCGAGATGGGAAAACCATCATTCCGTCATTTATACACTTCAGGGATTGACAAACAAACAAAAACAAAACATGGAGTATGTTTTTATGCTGTCCCCTTTGTTGTAAGTCGCCACCAGATG
>DWMR01001052.1:0-10293 GCA_018245355.1 Dalla costala | reverse complement strand
GCAAGGCTCAAGTGGCTCCCGATTCGCCTTCGCCGGAATACTCACATTCTTTCTGCTCTATACTCCGTCCTGTTTAACCCAAATACTCCGAACTAAGGATTGGATTGGAGCCCACTTAATAAATTCACCCTGTATATATGCAGCGTTCTATTACCTATAGTATATTATTAGATTCTAGCCCCTACTATAGTAAACTTTGCTATTACTGTCTAAATGCGTGAAGAGATTATGGTGTTTAAAATGAAACACATGGTTGTAAAACATTTGTTTTATTTAATGATTTAAAATTAATTAATCCACTTCATAAACAATTCATAAAACTTATGCAATGGGATAATTACAGTGGTGGACAGATAATTAGAAACACCATGCATGATTTTTTTACAATTCAATAACTTGATAAAAAATGATTTTTTTAAATAGTTGACTTATACCTTTTATTTATAATGTACCTATCCATATCATGAAGTATTATTAATATTATGTAAGTTACGAAAATTACATACAACCGTTTATGTAAAAATTTAGATATTATATAAAAAAAATGAAGCAAGGCAAAGATCTATGGCGGCCAAATAATTACAAACAAATAAAAAATATGGAAAAAATGTGATCAAAGATAACAAAAAACAATTAAATAATATAGTTTATGCGTACAAATATTTAAATCATAAGCAATTAATATTTAGTTGGAAGCCTCGGCTGTCGAGAATAGCTCTACAACGTATATTTGTAATTTGGTATATTTTTTATATAATGCCTCGTTGGGCGACACACATAGTCGTATAGTTTGCAATCAGAATTTATTAAATTGATATTAGTTTCGTCAGAAAACAAAACATTTTTCCACTGTCCAACTGCAATATTTCCTAGCAAATGCTAAGCAATTTTCTCTTTGTAAGAAGTGGTACTTTTCTGGATGCGGGGTTTGGTCTCGTAAAAAAGATTGAAGGGATTTTGGATCAGTTCAAGTACAAAAGTATATTGGAACAGACAATGATTCCATATTCCGACGACAAATTGACCAGTTGCTTGGATATTTCAACACGACATTGACTAAAAACATACAGCCAACAGCGTGAAAGCATTTCTAAGAGACCAAATAGTGTCGATGTTAGAGTGGCCTACAAATAATCCGGACTTGAATCCTATTGAAAATTTGCTGCAAATTGTAAAGAAAACATTGTCGGATAAACATATCCCTAGCATCACTGAACTGAATGTGGCTTTTGTGGAAGCTTGGAGAAATATTCTTCTAGAAACACGTGGAAAATTGATAAGAGTCAATGCCACGTCGTTGTAGAGCGTTTATCGACAGCAGATGCTTCCTACTAAATATTAATTGTTTATGATTTAAATATTTGTACCCATAAACTATATTATTTAATTGTTTTTGTTATCTTTGATCACATTTATTCCATATTTTTTATTTGTTTCTAACTAGTTGGCTGCCATAGAACTATGCCTTGCTTTTTTTTTAAATATAATATCTAAATTTTTACATAAACGGTTTTATGTCATTTCCGTAACTTACATAGGTATAAGCCAACTATTTTAAGTAAATCATAAATTTTTATCAAGTTAATGAACTTTAAAAAAAACCATGCGTGGTGTTTCTAATTATCTTTCCACCACTGTATATAATGTTTTTTACATAAATTATCGAATTCCTATCATCTCGTGATATGATGATGTCATTATACACACATTTAAGTTATTGCAGTTAAGTAAACAAATACTTGTACTTTTTTGGTATTGCTCATCAAATGTTATATCAAACCAAAAATTTGATTCTTGTACATTTTGTATGACGTTAATAAAATTTGAACTTGACACCCTAAGTCTACATCTAAAATTTTTAATTCGTTAATTATTAATAAATTTACCATACATATAAAACATCTATAGAAATATCAAACTAATAAAATTTAAGAATATATGAACGCAGAGAACATCCAATGCGTCCTGTCGCATTATTAATTCAACTATAACAAAGTCACATCAATAGATTTTAACAATTTTATCGATTTTGTTTTATAAGGCCAAGTGTTCCTTTTTGTTATTGCTATTTAGAAATTCTTATATCGTAGCAACACAACAATAATATCGTGCCTTGACACAAATCATTAATTACAGAAATTATTACGTGTACATAAAAGGGCCCATTTTTATGTAATTTAATAATAAGCTGCGTGTAAAACAGCTCTTCTATAAAAAAAGGTTTGAAAACCAGAATTGGTAATTTATACACAATAATATAGAAACTAGGAGCGCACCAAAATTTCAGGTAGTTCTGAACAAAAGAACCAGTAAAGGAAATTTCTACACGTGGTTATGAATTACAATTTACAATTAATTTTATCGAAAGGTGTTTAAAGTGGTATTTTAAATGGTAATGACTTGAATATTACGATTATGGCGAAATAAATAACAAAAGTCATTTAAAAATTATCATCGTTAAATCTTATGTGTAAAGCACTGCTTAAAATCGTTAAAAAAGTACAAACATCATACGATGATATTTCGACATTAAGTATAAAAACCTTAATATTAATACAAACTATATAAACTTAAATTATTAAAGTCCAGCAACTACATCGCAACTACGACATAAAAAGTAAAACGGTGCCGTTTACTCCTCTTCACATAATAAGTTCACATTACTATGAAAAATAATAACTAAACCTAAAATATTAACATGCTAGGCACTAGGTATTTCAAAAATGTAAAACAAAAACTACACGACTGCTATTCAATGTTTGGGCTACATTGTTGATCGTTTCGCAGGCTCCTTTATAATTATAACTATCTATGCTATTTTCTATCGGTCTCGTAGCCGTTACTGAGAATTAGTCGGTACTGTTTTGCTAATATAAATCTAACACCGTATTGTACTTAATCCTCAACATTCACACAAATTTTTAATTTGTACAACTTTGCATATTATTATTGTATGTATGGTATGTCCTTCCTAATTATTCATTTCCATTCCAATTCCATAAAGCTTCTAAATGCACTTTCCAATAGAACATCACAAGTTTAGACTTTTAAATTAGTTAACATTAACATAATTATGAACTTCTTATACTTATCATAATAGTTAGTACTAATGGCAGAATTTCAAAGAAGATCCTGTTTTTGTAGCTTGGATACTTCGTACAGGTAGGCAATCAACCTGAATACTGTCGCCCGTGAACATGAACATTCGCTTTGACAAACGGAGGTTTGTGTACTAAAACATTGTACACGCCGTTAATTATGCCTTTGGCGTTTATTAATGCCTTTTTACACAGGTAACTCAGTTTTTTTAATGAATTTCCCAATACATTTTATTGTTAGATTCTGCCTGTTAGAATTAATTAAGCTTCTTCAAACCTTGGCTCATGTCTCACTTGCAAATTTTCAAGATCAATTTAAATCTTAAATAATTCCAGTTTAAAATATAGCTCAAGTCGCTACCCCTTTAGTGTCTTCCAACTGGCCGTGAGGAGTCGTATCACAATAAATATTAACTATTTCTAAGATTAAAATGAGTTTCTGAATTTAGCTATAAATATTCTACCAATAAAAAAAAGAAAAGAGTGTGATATTGAATTGAAATTGTCGGTCAATAACTAAATGGAATATGCTATATTTGTATATGACGTATTAACGTAAAGAGTTATGAGTTATATTATAATATATAAGAGAAGCGACTCAAACTACATGTTTGTCAAATGTAACGGTTGATTTCAGTTAAGCCATAAAGAGGTAACAACTAAGCAGATTTTCACTCATTTTATATGAGCACAAATCATTTTAGAGAGTAATTTTCCTATTTGTCTCTTAATGTAAAACATTAGAACTAAATTATTATAATATACATTTTGTAAACTTGAACGAGTATATTTAGAATAGAAAGCAGAAAGTACAGTTAACATTATTGCAGACATTAAGAGCCCAAACTCACGTGATTGCAAGTGGTCGACGGCAGCAGTCGCTCGCAGTCGAACTGCACCCGACTGCAACCGATGTAACCTCGACTTTATTTGAATCATTCTGCATTCAAGGATTTTGTACTTTAGTATCCGTTAAGGTTCCTTTCGCTATCGACTCTTGTCCAAAAGAACAGTAATCATTTTACCTTATTAAAATCCATTGGCTCTTACCGATAGGCAAATTGTCTAGTTCAAGAGTCCTCAGCAACCAGTCGTCAACATTGTTTACGATTTTATGGTTTTAGACCAAGAGCCAGGTGTCTTTTACAGACCACATGCAGTCACGAGTGTTTGGGCTCTAAAATGGCAATCGAAAAAATTGTGGTATAATCGGTTATTCAAATAGAAACATTCAAATTCTAATATAAAGCTTACACAAACAATACACCTAATTTACACAAAACCTTAAGATACACCTAATAAATAATAATACAACAACATTCGACACGAATCACTCAACTATAAAGGCTTTATTAGCAAACATCTACAATAAGTAGTAATAATATACCTACATAAAGGTATATAACAATGACACACTAAACATGTCTTATTTTTTTTAGGTTTAGGTCTTAGGTTTTAGGCAACAAATGGATCTTATAATATCATGAGCTTATTAATTTTATACTTGTATGTATTGTTAGTGCCTCGATATTTATGAGTAGAAAATTGTATTAGGCTCTGTTTAAGAATGATTTGACACAGCTTATAACATTATAACATGCGGTTAATATGCCTTTCCAGGTATTGCATGCTTGAATAAAATGATATTTCACACGTAGTTTCACACGCCTAGTTACATATTACATGTATGTTAAAATATGTATTATAATAAAATATAATATACTGTTTCATTGTTATAAGCAAAGACTTCTATGTATACTACTAGACGCGCTGTTCGGTACAAAACAAATTGAGCACTAAGTTACGCTCTTTTCTTCATATTATAGAATAATACTGAGTTAGTTCAGTATCAGTTCAGGTCAGTTAGAGTAATAAAAAGTGAGTTAAACTCATTTAGTCGACTGCGAGCGAGCGAGACGACCAGTCCAAACAGATAAATAAAATTGTCATTGCAGTGATCCTCAAGTGTTCCTCAGAACGGTCCTCCGACTGCAATAACAATTTTATTTATCTATGTATCGCGGTGTGACACTTTTTATTCTGAACAGCGCGTCTATAGTATATAAGTCTTTGGTTATAAGACGTGCAATAACGCGATTTATTTCTCGTACCTACTCTTTATTTCTAGAACTTGTATCGTCAAAAATTGATGATTGTGTTCTGATGCTAACGAGAAAGTTTTTGTGACATAAGAAAATCATGTGTTTTGCGAATGATTTTTAAATGGTTCTTTTGCTCAGAAGTTTTCGCAATAAGACAAGTGAGACTTCGTGAGATGTTTTTAAATATTATTATTCTTAAGATTTATTATTGCTGTGTTTACGTACATTTGAAGTACGATTTAATTAGGTATTACAATTAATTGATTATATTGAAGTTATACTTCTTTACTTGCGAAAGTAAAAAACTTTCATGCCATTTACGGAAATTATAAAATTGCCTCGTTACGGAAGAAAAATCTCACTCGTTACTAACGTTTACGAATCCCCTTAAATTATCAGCATCATTTACATAGAGTACCTACTAGGATATCATATAACGTTAGGAGCAAATCGCCCATATAAAATTGTCAATGACAAAAAAACATTCCTAAAAAATCTTATTGCATCTTCACATAGGTCACTTTATACTAATCAAAACATTACCGATATCTAAGTATTTGTATCAGCATCCAAGAATTCTTGTCTTGTTTTTCATTTTGTCTGTGAACGCTCTCTACTAAAAACACCATATTGCGTATTCTTATAGGTAAATTTTGCTTGAACACTACCGCCATTTAAGTATAAAGCGGCAGACCAGGGGCATTTCAAATTGAGATGTCTTTATTTTATATATATATTGCGCGTATTTGTTTCTGGACTGTCACATTGTTACAATATTCTCGGTACGAGATTTCATAAGTTTCGCCTATTTATAATTAACTATTATTTGCATTTATAACTCAGTAATGTTACTTCTACACGCGTGTACACACACTGATAAACACTCAATGTAAATTGCTAGCTTGAACCTACTTAAACCGTATTAAGATCGTATAAAAGTGTATATAGATAGGAACACATTATTGCTATTGTAAATTTTTAGCGATGGACACCTGTATTTTTAAGATGCATTGTAAGAACAACAGTAGGCACAACAGATAGAACTGCTAAAATGTAAAATACGATACGTGGTATTGGAAAATATAGATAAGTGGTGCCAATTGTAACATTCAAATAGAGGTCCCTTACTTAACTTAAAACGTAGACACTTAGGTGTAAACACACTCTTAGGTGTGTTTAGGTCACACTGGGCACGCAAGCTGGTCGTAGAAAGCAATTAACATCAATTTTTGTGGTTATGCGCCCGTACAACAATGTTCAACAACACGGAAACCGGCTATCAAACTTCAATTCTTCTTTTTTCTTCATTCTTTCAATTTCTTATTTTGCTTTCAACTGAGCTAGTACATTTCAAGTTATGCGTGCACCAGCAAACAAGCAAATTGTAAAATCTGTCTTGTTTTTATTCTACCCAATCTATTGTTTTGCTGTTATCTTTAACTAACAACTAGGCTTCGACTGCGTAAAAATCTATACAACTGTCATATATGAGGGTTTCAAATAATATACGACTTCGCTAACAAAAATAGTTAGTTAAAGCTGAAATTTACTGATCTCCATTTGTACCCCTCCACATAATATACTTACATAGCTTTTAAAATCCGTAATAAATGAATTTTAAAATATTTAAAATATTCACATGTAAGTTATCTGTAAATCAGTCTCGGTTAAAACTGGTAATGGGACTATATTCGGACAGTACAAACTTATTGAATGCGGCCTTCAAACCATACCGACACTCAAATAAGCAGATAATAGAATATAATATATATTTAATAAAATTTACTTAAACAGCGAAATAGGTTCACTGGCAATAGGTATAAAATATTTAATGGATACAGATACGTAGACTAGAACTATTTAATAAAAAGCACTTCCTTTTCCTATGAAAATAACTTTAACATACTCCTCTTATCTCTTGATTCAGTTTTAGACTTAACATTTAACTTAATCTAGCAATTGATTTATCTTTAACAAAAACAGGTTAACGTTTGACCAGTTTAGACGATCCATATAATTAATTCTTATATGATATTAGTATACATCTTTCTATTCCCCATGTATGTTCCTGAAGTTCACATACTATATTAGTATCTATTGAAATACAACTTTACCGCAATGTACATGGTACACAGAGTTTTGTCCAGAGCTATATAAACTGATAATAATGTCCAGATTTTATTTAAATTCAGAAGAAAAACTGTAGAAATGTAAAAACAATGAATTAATATTTTCTGATTTCTCCCAGACTACAATTGTTTTCGATTTCCGACAACGATACCATGTACAGAGTGGCGGGCAATCTCTCTGCCTTGAAGAGGACAATAGTGCAAACTTGTCCGTCGAAACGTACACGATCAAACACTTTCTTCACAAATTCCCAAAAACTTAACTTATTCTCATTTTCATCGTAAAAATCAATGACTCACAAAGCGGTTATTAACGATACAATTTTATATTCATCGCAGACGTAGACAGTTGATAAACATCCAGACGATAAGATTCCATACCCTATACTTTCCTTCATCCTATTATGGATATGATTTTGTCGCATAGCGAATTATCGACTATCGTTATCGAAATCGCTAAGTTTATCTCGCAGTTGGTATCCCTGACAATAATAAGCAATGAATTTATATTTCTGTGACCATTAACCTATAGAGTTGAACATCCATTGTACTACGATTGACTGTAACTTAGAAAATTGCGCTTTACCTATTTGCGTCACGGAATAAAAACTAAATATCAAGGGGGCATACTATACCGACGATTTTTTTAACAATTTACATTTAAGGCTAGTACTATAAAAAAGTTACACAAAAGGTATGAAATCTACGTGATTATCAAAATGCTTACCGCGAATATTATAAACTACGCCTTTCATTACATACAAACTCCAAATATCTAACACCAAGAATTCCAGATTCGAACAAGTACGAAAATATGTGCACACATACACAATTTTAATATTCATTCTCTCGTTTTATCCTAACGTACGGTACGGTTTAATAAAGTAATGAAATTTAATTTAATATACCATAAGGCTACCAAAGTCATGAAAGAGAGGAAAAATCTGGGTGCTATGCTTATTGCTTAATATCGCCTCGAGCCCCGTTTTCCTTCCTCCCTTTAGCGAGAACATGACTATTACCGATTCGTGTCATTCAAGTCGAGACATTTGACTGAACAATAAAATTCGCATGTTAATCTTTCAACCATAACATTAGTCTAGAGCTAATAAGACGGACAAATATTCCATAATTTAACATTTAAAGGTACAATATTCTCATTTTAGGAAGGCGTGCGATTTTTATATCCATTTGAAATTACAACCATAATAAAATACACAATTTTTGCCAATGATAATTTGTTTTTTAAATTCTAGCGTCGCATCGCTCCAGGCGATTACTCTTCCTGCGACAAGACTAACAAAGCGTAAAGATATAGCATCCATTCCGTAGGAAAACTGAATAAGTCAGTCCTTCTTGTATAACAACTGCAGGTGGCCGTATGCGGTTGTACTATGCACGACCGTCCTTACTGCCACTTACGAAACAACAAGATTCAATAGCGAAAAAGTAAATCTTACAATAGAAAAAGCTGCGATTTTATTATATCACAGAAATCATACTTAAAATTTTTTTTTAAGGCAATATAATTTATTCGTTTTCAATTATTACTATCAATAAACGGAATAAAATTCTTAACAAGAGTTAAAAACTACATACTTGGTAACGAAAAAAATATCACTACAACGTCAAGTCCTTACAACATATTAGTATAATAAATGCTCCTTTCTGATATTAGCGGTATACAATCTAAGAGGTAGAATCAGGGAAGGCGGCGCCGCATGCATACGACCCTGCGACAAACAAAATTAACTTGTTATTATGGCCTGAGAGGCGATCTAACCCCGCGGCTTGTCATTATCGTATCTTATTGCCAATGTTAAGCAATCTCGGACACGGTCGTAAATCTGATCGGTGGCCACTAGTAGGGAAAATTACATCAGCTCTTCCGTACTTCGGTGGACACGTTAAGCAGTCAGTCCCGGTTATTACAGTCGTTAAGTATTGTCGGAGCCCTTCAGGTGGCCTGAGAATTTTCGATACTCGGGATGGCCAGAACTAGTCCACCGATCCGAATTAGAGAACCTGGTGGACTATTCTCCAGGCCCTTTAAGTTGTAAGGCACATAACAATATTCTTCAGAGGACATTTAACGGAAACTGATCGAAACCAAATCAAATACAATTCAACTACAATTTACATTTTTTGGTTCGATTTCAGCCCGTTTGGCTTTTGCCAGTGTGTTTTGCTATATTGAAGACAGCCTTTGGACCGATTGATTAAGACCGAGTGTTTGAAATACAAATCAATAACCGACAAGGTTGAGACGTAATAAGTTAGGAAAAAAAGCATAGTGGCGTACCATTACAACTTGATGTGGTCTGTAGTGCCGATGTTGGCAAGCGTTTTCTTAATGCGCAGTGCGGTTAGGCGGGCGGCTGGGTTCTGGTACCAGCACTCCTTCATCACCTTGGATATCGCTGAGAGGATCTACAACATGACATAATATATTAAAGGCTTATGAAAATCGAAGAATGTAGTTCTTAACATGCCCCAGGATTATTGACAAATTATTGCAGAATGGTGATTCAACACAGCATTCAACCAAATAAGTAAAAGTGGAACCAGCCAAAGTAACTATCGTATGAAAATAGAAAAAGAGGAGATAATCCCATTTGATTTTATCTTCATCGTTATTCGTTTTTGAAAAAATACCAAAGAACTTAATATGTCTAAAACGTATCAGCGTGTATCTTTTTACAGCGGCTGAGAGAACGCGCGACGCATACGCTACCAGTCGCTCGTCTACCTTTTTCTTTTTTATGGGATAACTAGTGGCCCGGCAAACGTTGTCTTGCCCTTGTATGATTCAAAAGTTTAGATTGAAGCAAGTAGGTTTTCAGCCATCAAAACGCCAGAATGCGACAGCTTCATAGAATGTTTGACAACCAACAAATATCCTTTGTCACAATGACACTATTGTTGTTAATTGTTGCATTGTTAAAATCTAAATACGCGATAATC
>DWMR01001051.1:0-10294 GCA_018245355.1 Dalla costala | reverse complement strand
CCCGGGGCGGTACCACCACCGCACCTATCTCCACCGCAAAATAATTGTTTTTCAACAATTGTGTTTTGGACGGAAGGATGCGGATGCCGGTTACACTTATACAAGAGGCGATCACCTTAGTCTTCAGGGGTGGCAACGCATCTGTGAACAGCTTCGAGTAGGACAAATACTAACGATTACTAGCTGGACTATTAATACTTACTAACAGGACTAACAAAACTAACTGTCACTAACAGTCCTAACGCCCATAGTCCCATTACTAATGAATACTAATGAACTAATTAGTATTCTTATTAAGATCTTATACTAATAGGACCAACTATCTAACAGTCCCTCATACATTTCAATTCCAAGTTTGTCACAGATGTCTGCGGGCGGCAGTGGTTGGTATCGCTCGTTTGCTACTCTTATGACATAAAAAAAGGTTTATTTAAAGGAATTAAAGTCAGAGCATCTATAGGCTATGATGCATCATACAGCAGCGAAGAAGACAGCACTTTTAGCCGCCGTCTGGTCGCCAAGTCCGTAAATGGAATTTGCAAGTAATTTCGGCTCGACCTCGCCCCTGCGCTCTTGTCTCCGCGTGTCGCTTCCATTACAAATTGTGTTGGAATAAAAATATACTGGAATGTATATAGAGCTGTTAATAAGTTTCTACGTCTTTTTAATTTCATTAATTGACATGCTGTTTACCTGATGTCAAATGTACCATGTGATTACTGGGTTTTATTCTAGTATCTTAGATTAATTGTATAGAGGACTTATTAATATTATTTAATACTTAAAAATTAAAGTAAATAATTATCTGATACTTAAGAATTGACTTCGAACTTCACTTACATGTAAGTTCGCTTGATCTTGCTATTTGCGGTTAAAGTACAGATATTTAAATTATAGACTAAATAGAATTACAGTAGAATTTATAAGAATATTATGGAACGGTTTTTAGATAATTTATTTTTACCCTGGAAAAAACAAGTCTAAATATAGCAACTTTAACAGTCCGCCGAGCCGTTGTTTATAACGAAATTTGAATTCATATACTAAAAATTATTTCATAGGTGGTAAGTTTCATGTCCTTTCAGTTTATTTGATTTAGGCGCTCGATACATCCCATAGGACAGACAGACAGACGGACTGCGAAACGACATCAATAAGATTAGAACCTTACTCTTCTTTAAATAAAGATGGTATCACTCGTACATCTTATTTTTAAATCGCGGCGAGTATCTTCAACTCTATACTAATCTGTCGGTTCTGAGAAGAAGCGGGCGTGTAATAGGAAATGTTCCGCATATTGACTCCCGACATTTCGAGATCTTTAAACAATGACACTCAACTCCACTGACTTGTGTCTGTCTACCTTGCAAATGGTTTGATTTTTTGTTTTAACTATGTATAATAAAAAAAGGAAGAGTGAGGCGTAGTAAAAGAAAATGAATAAACTAGTTTCAGATATCCATCTGTCCAATCTAATCTATTCTGGAACAAATTTTTTTACTCACTGATACATTTTAATCAATTTTGTGCAACCAATACAAAAAAGCTAGAGCAATAAATAAATTACTTTTATCACTATTATTAAGTATCTTGGCTGACTTTCACGGGTCAATTGGAAGGCTTGCGTGGGGACACCGATCCAACACGTAGAGACGTCTTTAAGACACTAGGTATAATGTTTGCGGCGTTAAGGGTGCACATGGCGGATACCATCCAGTTAAAGCTTTCATTAAATACGCTGTTTGCAGATTGGTGATGGTAAGGGAGTCACCACTAAAATGCATAATGCGAAATGCTTAATGGCTTGTTTTGGGTTGGGTTCCGGGGTAGAAATGTATTTAAAATGAAGATATTCGTTTATCATGTAGTAAATTTGATATAAAAGCAATTTAAGTAGACCTTTGGCTGGCTGCAACCCTTTAGGAGCCCACTGCAGGGCACGGTTATCTCGTCACAACTAAGGAGGCCTCGAGCGTACTCCTGACCTTTATAACAATGAAGTTTTCTTTAAACTTTTCATAATTGATGCGGTTTCGAACTAATCCCTGCCAACTCTTCAGGCCTTTGAAAGATCAACGAAATTTCAGAAGTCCGTCAAAGCGGTAAGATAATTCGAAAAACGCCAAGGCAGCCAAAAAGAGTTCTAATTGGAAATCTTGAGTATAATCACGGGCATAAATAAATAATATTGAGTGGGATTTTTTGATGCCCATTACAGAATCATAGGGTGAGTGTGGTTTTTCGATCGATCGTGTTAAATAACTAAAATACTGATATTTTTTATTTGTTGATATGTAGAGTGTAATGTAACGTATACGCGTGTATACATAAAGTGTAGTGTTGGCCGAATATGCTATTTTAAATGCCGCATACGTACCTACTGTACACTGTAAAATTGAAATCCATTGCTCGAAAACAACTGCTTAGTGGCAGAAATAGGAGTGGCGTTGGCACCACCCCGAGTTAACCGCTAACAGGTCCGACTACCTACTAAAATACCTACCTCGTATAGTAGCTAATTTTGCTTTCGATATAAGCACGCAGAACTAATCAAAGTTGCGCCGAAGTAGTTCTACGAGTAACGTTGCGTTTATGCTTCCGACTGTATCAAAAATACCCGGCGGCAAAATTTAACTTAGGGGGCTTTGTAAAAGTTGAGCCGTTACGTCTGATGTTCGACCTAGGCTGCCCAGCTCTCGGATTGTAACTCGGACGCGGCTATTTAAGATACAGGCATTTTTAACCGACTTTAAAGTTCTCAATGCGACCCTGTGTAAGTATTCCTGCGTGCCTGTATATCTCGAGTACTACCGAACGTATTTCTATGCGGTTTTCACTAAGGAATCTATTTTCCAGAAAGGATTTTTGATATAATACGTAATTATTATACAAAGTTATATGCATAAAAATGGAAGTCGCTCCGTGTTTCTTCGACAAAAATTATCTTAACTTCGTGATGTTTCTAAGTTTCGTGGCGGAAGCATAGGAATTATTATCGTTTATGTGCTCCTAGTCCTGAGGACGGTTAACTACAGTTTTTATTTTTTTAATTATCATTACCGTGACTACACTGAATATTCTACATTCCACTTCATTTTAATATATTATCATAACAAATATGGCCACCCTCACTGTCAATATGGTTTGTTGTTTAGGTTAACCCTTATCACATCTTTACAAACATCCTTTGGCTTAGACAGGTTATGTCTAAGCCAAGGGTGTAATTAAGTTTAAGATAGGAGATACTGATACACTATAATATTATAAGTACCTACCTAAGCAACACTGCTTCCAATAAATGCTTAAGATTCAGTGAGCCTAGCCAGCTAGAATCTGTATCTAAATCTGGAGTTTGTATGACAATAGCTCTAAAAGGCAAATCTAGTGGGGTACAGTTAGTATGAAGTAAAACACTTAGATTTTTCTCCTGAATCTCTTGAGGTACCCCTGTACGCTTTCCCTGATCTAAAACATCTTAAGAAGATATGAAAATCTTAGGAATGTCACACGTAGTGTAGACGAAATAAGTTTGAGGTTTTGTAGCTACCCCAATTGTTGTAGGCTATCAGCTGGAAGGCACATTCCAAAACGTAAAGCACTAGAGAAAAGGATTAAAGTAAAGAATTTCGCATCTAAATTTGAGCGAAATAGGGTCTATATTTATTTGCGGTAAGTTCATACAGATGCCGGTGATACTCGAAATTGAGGGAAGGAGGCAGTAAATAACAAGCGAGATCGGATTATTTCGATAAGATCGTAAAATGAAACAAGCCGCGTCTCGGCGGGACGCTTTCTTTTTGAATATCTTCTAGAACGCAAGTGTCTGGTTTAAAAATATAGTTATGACACATCTCCGTTTCTGTTGTAAGTATTTACAAGTGTTCTACAAAATATTGCTTTTCTCCTTTTTATTTGCTCGAAGGACTGGAAAACAGGTACACGGGATGTTAAATAAATTAACGTCCACGGACTCGCTAGTAAGCCGCTTTGAAGGTATTTTTCTAGGAACCTAAACTATTTCGTTCTTTTGATCCTTGCGTTGCTCACGTTCTTGTAATACTTTTTTAATTAAACGCTAATTAATTGCTTACATTCAAGACATTCCGCTCTTGACTTCATAAAAGCAACCATTCTGTGAACTTCTCTTCACGACAATCGTAACTCTTCTTCAGTTGTAAAAAACACTAGTAGGACTCATAGTAATATAGTACCTACCTTTTTAAGACTTGGCCGTCTGGAAAAAGGGAAGATTTTTGTAAGACATAAAAGTAGCAAATGGGCACACTGCACTGGAGCCCAGAAATTATGTGTAATAAAACCTCAGAAAAGACTACACAATTTTTATACAGAAACGCAAAAGCTGATAATGTCCCTTCGTTTTCAGGAGAATGTATTACGTACCTACTTGATAATAACTTGTTAAAATAATGTATGTTAACATCACCCAGTGTAATAAATAATAGTAAATAAATAATAGTAAATAAATAATAATAAATAAACGCTTACACACTCACACCCCCGCACTACGACCCCGTGTTGCGGGTGGCGGACAAACACAGAAATCAATACAATGTAACATCCAAGACCCGCCGAGTACAAACATCTATGTGCCAAACAAATGTTTGCCCCGACCGGGATCGAACCCGGGACCCACAGCTCGTTAGTCAGGGTCACAACCAACGCGCCACAGTCGTCAAATAATAAATAATGAGCACGGGTAGGTACTCCACCATGCAGGACGACTGGCTTAGCGACTTTACACGTCTTTGAGAATTTATTATGGTGAACTCTCAGGCATGCAGATTTCCCCATGACGTCTTCCTGCACAGTTACAGCAAGTGATATAAATAAAATACATAATATAATAATACATACATACATAGTATTATTTATACCATTGCTTAAAACGCATATAGGTACTTTTGAAAAGTCGAAATCAGGGGTTCGAAACCTGGATCTGCCGAGTGAATGTTTGTTAACGTTGGGTCGTAACTATTTACCGATCTGATCACAGTTCTATATTATCATTATATTCGCGGCATTGTTGGCGGCTACACGTCATAAAAATACGGAGACACATTCTTCAGATACCGAGTCGTAAAGTAGCACTAGAGCTAAGCGACTGCGTGAAAAGATGGTTTTCATATACTTGTAGATGTAAATAGATGGCTAGAAAGGGGTTAAAAATAAGTTAGAAATTATCTAAAATTGCTGTATCTAACTAGGTAACCTACTTAAAAAAACTAAAACTCTTGGACTTACATTTTTTTACAGTCAGTCTTGTTTTGGTAAGAGCTCGCCATTTCTGTCCACGTGTAGGAGCTTCATAGCGGATAGCATAATAAGATTTAGTGTAGGTTACACCGTACACGCGAAAATAAAACAAAGTAAAATAAAACTGTAAAAGTAACTAAAAGTAGTGGCTGATGTTATCGTAATGATAGCGATCGTTGTGTTTAGAGTGAATAAGATCTAAAAGGACTCGGATCCGGTAAATTCAGTGTGAAGTGGGCCGGAAAACAGTAAAGCACGTATTCGGCGTAGAAGTGTCTGGGCTAAGCGTCCGGGTGCAATCTTCCCTCGGGCGGTCGCCGGCCCCGCGCCGCCGGCTTATTGCCTACGTGCGGCCGCTCGCGGGACGCCATATTATTCTATCGGCGGCTATCGCGACCGCCCACGCGCCGATATTAGTACAGCCCCGCTGCCTTCTTCAGATATTGCCCCCAGTCATAAATAATACTGCCACTAAACGGCGCGGCGCTACAGACCTTGTCGCTTATTCCTGTAACAGTTACTTAGTACGCTGACTTACCAGACGCTCGGGACCGGCTTACGACGCTTCCAAGCGATGATTTGTGTTAGTACACGAGTAGAAAATCTTTTATTGAATTCTGTATAGGTAAAATGTAAAATAGTTTGTACTGAAACTCTTACATGAGGTGAGTCAGGTCTAAACTAAGGCAAGGTCGTATAGAAAATTGTTGCATAATTTAGCCTTGGGTGCTTTAAAATCTGAAACTATAAAATAACTTTTGCTCCAATTTAGGTGTAAGTAAGAAGTTCCTGTTGTTTAGACCTTAATAACGTAATAAGAACGACCGCAGTCGTTATTGCGCGAACGTTGCCGCCGAGAGTTGGCGGAAAAAGTGAAAGTTTTTATCTGCCCGTCCCCGGCCGCCCGTTCTCATTTCCAGGAGCCACTCTTGATCGCAATCGCCTACTAGGGCTGCGTTACGAGCCGCGTAATTGCTGAATCTCGATGCACGTGCTTGTCAATGGCGCTTGTTGAGACGCGAATATCGGTTTCAACGAATCCGCACATGATTGATGCCTCTGTTTGCGTTAACGGCACTCAGGTCCTAATGAACGTTCAGTGCTTTAGTAATGATAAAAACAGGGTTGTGTAATTGGCTGTAATTAAGTCTGCGAGTATATTGCCTATGTTCTGATATGATTACGTTTGGCTTTATTTCAAAACTTTAGTTGGATTTACAACCCTACAAAATGGAGGAGTAGAGGACAAAGAAAAAAATATGTACACTCGAGGGAGCAATAAGTCAAAAAATTATGTGACCTACGCAGCAAGTGAAGAGCTCACAATAAAGTGATGGGTACATCGTAAAGCTAGACAGCTCGTACTCATCACTTGCTGGCTTTATGACCTACACTCGTTGCGAGAAATGAAATTGTTTTTGTTAGAGCATCATCTGTTTGAGATTTGCATTGTCGGATTTTATGTTTCAAATATGTGATTATGGTGCCCTCAACAGATAACTCGATTTAATGCTCTATTTCACTATTTGCGAAAGGATGCGACATTAGTTTGATTCTCCCGATTTGAATGTGAGAAATAAATATTTATATTCGGTTTTGACACTTTTCTGATACCTACTTGTGGTAAGAATTTGAATAGCAGGCGTCTAAAGAATCAACGAAAGAGTCAACGTCTAAGAGAATAAAAGTATAAATTAGTATCCTATTTAGCGAAATCATCAAAGCTTGTAAGTATAGTTAATTATTTGCAATGCAATTAATAATAAATGTTAGAGTGGATTTGTTTCGAACAAATTTATTTTATAATTTTTTATTTATGTTTTTTCAGGTACGCATGTCGTTCCAAAATGTTTTTAAGTCGTATCAATTTTACACCAGCTCTACTTGTTTACTTTATATTTACCTAAAACGTACTTCATAGGAGTTGCTTAGCATCGAATCTGGATTTATGTAGCACTACCAACTACTTACTACTACTGCTTTGAGTAAGTGTGATGTTAAATTGTATACATTATTATTAGACAATTGATTGACGATTGACAAAAAGTTATTACTAAACATCGACTTGCTACTTACTATTAAAACATCAGATCAAAGAATTACATAAAATATCTGAGAGTAGGTACATTCAGTGAATCAAACTAAAACAGAAAACTCATCTTTGGGAGTCGAAAAGTCGAAAAACGCCGAAAGCCGTTTAAACTCCGATTTGTAGAGTTTTAGTTTAGCCGGCCGGTGGCGGTTTATGGGTTTGTTTCCATTAGCAAATTAGTTCCGGCAAATTCAACGTATTTATCGATACATTTATCGTATTTGAGGAGATATAGGGTGCGTGGATATAGGGGTCTCCTTTCTGAATGAAAAGGGTTAAACCAGAGTGCACCACAATACGCCAGTGCGAATTTGTATACTTCAGTCCCCGTTGAGATAATTACGGCCACCATAAATCATGCAGGTTTTTGTAGGAGGTTTTCTTTAACTATTAAGCGTATGTATTTAGAACAAGTTACAACAATATGACAAAATTTTGGACTTACTCTAACAGCACTATTAATAAAAAAATAATCTGTCTTTCTGTTTCAATAAGAATAATGTAACTGGACTTTGGAACAGTCCATGAGGTGCAGCCTAATAGCTGCGATCAATTATGTCCACTGCAAGTCCGTTTGCCACATATTAATGCCGTTTACATATAAAAACCTTCAATAAATCAGTCGCACTTGTCATATGTATAGTTACGTATACTTTGACTGGGTGGTCAAATATAAAACCAATCGACTGATGAACTGCGATAGAGTTTGCCAGGTAATGTTTAAAATAAGGTGCGTTGGTCAACGCAAAGATTCATGCTCTGCGTTGCGTTGAGCTAATAAAACTCAAGACTTGAATTACTGTTTCCCGCCTAGGGTTGAATAAATCCATAGCATTACCGTCCCATGGAAACGTTCTTCTCGCTGGTAGTTTATAAGAACAACGTCGGGCCGCCGTGCCCTATCTGTCATCTCGTGGGCGTCACAGCAAACAGACCGCACCTCCGCTCGTTCTATTAGGGGCCCGTGCTGAAGGAACCACTAACGCGATATGCTAATAAAATGGAATACGGATTCTTTTTGCGGGTGTCGTGTACCCACAAAGCAAAGTAAACGGATTAATGTAGAATTGTAAATGATGTTTATTGCTAGTTGAGCTTGCTTTTGTAGGGTTGGGAAACGTAAAAGAAAAAAACGTAATTGCTATAAAAGAATTCTAGTGTGATTGAAACTAAATTACTTTTATTAAAAAATAGCACTGGGGAATCTTCTATTTTGGAATTTAATTTTACAAAGCCGTTAATAACTTAAAAATCAACATGGACAGCATAACCGCGTAATAGAGAGGAGATGTTCACTAGTGAACGGTTGCAGAGCGAATGTGTGTATTTTAAATTTTATTATGAAAGGTTTTTAACCGACTTCTAAGTTCGACGTACGTAAGTTTGCTCGCGGGTATCTCGAGAACCACTGAACGTATTTCAATCCAGTTTTCACTATTCGAGGGAGCCCCTACCTGGAAAAGTGAGAGTTTAATACATTATATGTTATTCTTATATAAGTAAAAAATTTCAATAATGATATTTTATTGTTTTAGAAAAAAAAAAAAAATACACTTTATTGTACACCATCAAAACACAAAAAATACATGATATAAAACAAAGAAATTAATAATAAACAAAAGGCGGTCTTATCGCTGAGAACCAATTTCTTCCAGACAACCCTACGGAAAAAAAAAACGTTTTTGCCATGAGGATTGACACCAGTCGAGAAATACCATGTGTGGTCTCTATCGCCTATTGATAACACAAGAGAAATTATCACTGCGCAATCGGTCCTGGTTGAAACCACTTTATATGCCAATTTTAAAAGCCCCAGTAATAATCGACCGGGAATGCCTACAAATTAAGTTCATTCACAATTCACACGTGCATAGATATATACCTACTATCATCACCGCCGCGGTATTAATTCTGCTGTGAATAAACGTTTCAACATCATCTCTATATGCCGCTGAATTTATTTTTACTATGGTAAAGTCACTAAAGTAAAGTAAACATTTTCGCTAAAATTAAACCCCTCCTAACGTAACCCCTAGCCTAACCTAGCCGTGTAAAACAGGCCAAGTTTCAGACCACCTCCCGAAAAAGTCAGCCTGTCAAAGCAGTGATAGGTATCTACAATGCGGCCAAGTTTGCTCTTTCTTTAGTCCTTAAGCTCACTTTGCAACTTTCATTAGCAACAGTGCTCTTTTATTTTTATTGCATGACATGCCTCAAGTTTAAAAAACAAAACAAACTTTATCAAAAATCAATGAATAAATAGAGCGCTTGTAAACGCTCTACTCGGTAGTTCAACGGGAGGCAGACGCTGGACGGTGTACTGAAACCAGTCTCCTTCCCGTAAACAAAGTAGGGTATACAATACAATACAATACTTATATACCCTATTGCACACCATAGGAAAAAATACACCGAGAGACGAGATAAAATAACATTGCGTATGCAAAAGGTGGTCCTTTCGCTGATAACGATCTCTAGCATAGTTAGAAGGATTGCTACTATGGAGCGTTAGGAGAAGGCTAAAGGAAGTTATGAGGTCGGTAAAGGACACCTTACGCATGCATCAACAAGCCTGCATGAGATCCACTTGGTAGAACGCCAACAATGGACGCCTTAACCACTCTCTGCTACTGTTTGTTTGACAAAAGCAAATAACGTGAAATTGGGTGCTCAGCTGAGCTTTTTTGCCGCTTTTATTATAATTATTATTGTTTTGTCTAAATATATTCCATTCCCTGGGTCTCGTGGCGGGCGGTCAGTACACAGAGCTAAGCTCGAGTAGAGACAAACCTCACCAACTAATGTATTAAATGTTAATTCAAGTATTTAATATTGTTTGATACCTTGTGTTTTAAATGTATGTTTTTGTTATTTTTAAAATGTTTCATGGACGGAGTAAATAATTGTAAATATCAAAAGGTTAGTTGA
>DWMR01001050.1:0-10295 GCA_018245355.1 Dalla costala | reverse complement strand
AGTGTCTCCAACTCCGCAAGATTAATTCTTAGTAGGTACATTACTTACTGTATTGTGCATACCCATTTGTAAACTTATTTTGAAAAAAGAGTAACTACTTACTTAGGTAACTAAGTTTCTTGCCGTGTTCTTCCCAGCAGTTTCAATTCAACCTTCCGAACCGGCGGTAGATAAAAAATGTATTGACGTTCATCAAGTGTAGGTAGGTATGTGGATAAATAGTGTAAATAGGTACCTGCCATAATAATAAATGATTCTGATTCTGATTATTTACAACCCATAGCATAAGTTTTACTTTCCTACTGATGTGTAAGTAAGTACTTATCAGTTTTTGATTAAAACCTAGCAAAGCAACCGTACATTCTCTGAGACTCGGGTAGTATTCTTACGGTGTATTCCCTTGTCGTTACAGCATTTTTAGGTAATGTTATGTTTCAATTTATGTAATCAACATCGAATTTATTTTTGTGATTGATGCCATAACTAATTCTTACCACCGTTCTGAATATGGTAGAAAACGCTACAACGCATTAGATACCTATATCCCCTTGTCATGTCGTCTGATTGAAATTGCCACTAGGAATCAAGCCTTTGTAAAACGCTAGGGTAAGGTCTTGAAATAATCTTTAAAATGATAAATTAAGTAGGAATAAATAAGCTATAGGTATAAGTAGGTAGGTAGGTAAGCTGCGCATTGGCACGTGAACAATTAAGTTACACTCAAGGCTGTTAGCGGACGATATTTTCGGCATAATCATCAAAAAACCGTAATAACACTGGCAGTTAAGAAGCAAGAACCGAAGCAAAAACACGGAGCCACAATCGAAATTGGAACGCGCTATTTATTTTTAATATGGTGTCATGCTTAAATACTTTTTGTGAAACCGCTCGCTGCGAACAATGACTCTGACGTCAGCCGATCGGCCGTTATCAGTGAAGTGATCGGTCGGCGATAACAGGAGACCCCGCCCATCGAACTCGCTGACCAATCACGGACCGATCGATTGGTCAATTGAAGATACGCCTTTCCAAACGCATCCTCCGCGCAGCGGAACCGTAGCTGTCTCGACTTTCCCAACAGAAAAAACTGGCCAGCGTCAATAAAGGCACCGGCCGTGAGCGCTGGCCGCTCACAGGTCGCTTGTTTTGTTGACGCTCCAGGGTTTCCTAGTTTTGTAAAACAAATTTCACTAGACAAACGCTTTCGGGACGCGGACATGTCAACATCACGACGCAGTAAAAAGCTTACGTCGCCTTTGTCGTCCCAAAAAATGTCGGGGAGCGTAAATTAGTTGATAATTTGTGTGCGACTAAACTTGACTAAACTTTAGTTAAATATTTGTCGAGCATCGCCTAAGCAAATGGAGACAGGTGTCCACGATACCCGTATTGATATATAGGAGGTACACTCCAGAATTCGTATATAAAATGCGTGTATATTTGCGTTCCCGAGTATTATGTAAATCTTGTGTGCTCAGTTTTTAATTAAACATCACGATAAGCGATGCCTCATTCGTTATTTGACTTTTTTAATTCAAAGTTGGAGTGTCAACATCGTAAGTTAAATCTTTGATAGTTACAGGCATAGTAATATGCTCCTTATAATCAAAGCGACAATATTTATATTACCGTACGAGGAAATGATATCTAAGACGTCTGACTGTTGACACGGCGAGACGCGTTGGCTGCTTTTTGTTGAAGACACCATGTTTGTTCTTTAATAAAAATGTATAAGAATATGACCCCTAATTAGAGCTAAGTATTTTAGTAGGACTGTGAAAGCGCGCCGTTAAAAGTAGGTAGGTACCTACTTTTCTTTCGGTAGATCCCTGAGAATCTCTTTTTAACCAAAAGCGGAGCGATCACAAGTGTTAAATTAACTAGATCATTTGGTAGCCTAATATTTTATTCTAAGTAAAAATGCTAGAAGTCATTTCGTAATGACTGGTGCATTTGTACGAATCTTACAGTAGGTCACACCTATCACATTTGTAAAATGTTTACTGTGGGCACGGAATATTAATCCATACTATTTTTAATCCCTCAGTGCTGGAACTAGCGATGGTAAGATGAAGGTGGCGGTAGATAAAAAATGTATTGACGTTCATCAAGTGTATGTAAATACCATTTGATGATAAATAAATGATTCTGATTCTGATTCTGAGTGTCACTTAATGTGCCCAGCAACTACACTCGCGGTCGTCGACGAAAATTGTTGGCAGTGCCAAGATGTCGGTTGCTGTTGGTGAGAGAATCATCTTTGATTTGCGCAGTAACTTTGCTCAATGGGGTCCTGGCTTGGAGCCTAAGCCTGGACTTGTTTTATTCATTAACTACTGCGTTTCTTGCCTTGTTCTTCTCAGTAGTATCAATCTTCCAAACCGGCGGTAGATAAAAAATTTACTTATTGACGTTCATCAAGTGTATGTAAATACCATATGATGATAAATTAATGATTCTGATTCTGATTCATCGCCTGCTGTGTTTCGCAGAACAGTCAGCGAATAGGTACATCCAGAAAGTAGTAGGTATGTATGTATGTATGTAAACGGTTTAGGCTTGAGGAACCTGTCATGTCACAGAAGCTTATCCCACAAATTATGCGTGCGCGGCACAAAAGAATGCGAGAACTATTAATATAATATTCATAATAATACTGTCATAATGTTGAATTACTATAATATTCATATGATACTGTCATCCATGGATGTAATAAAAAGAGGGGACGGAGTCTCGCTAAGAAATTATTGAAGCAGCGCAATGGCGGCGGCGTAACTCTGTGTGCGGGCGCGCTTCGATGCGTAATGGCGGTCGGCTGGACCACTATAGTGTGAATGTGTGCGTGCCGGGCTTGTTTGTATTAGTGAGCTGGACCCCTATGGGTGCTTCAGTTATTACTTTATGAGGCGGCGTCCGCTCTTTTTATTACGTCCATGCCCAAGCACTAACTTATAAAAG
The DNA here is from genome assembly GCA_018245355.1 of Dalla costala. Classification (NCBI taxonomy): domain Eukaryota; kingdom Metazoa; phylum Arthropoda; class Insecta; order Lepidoptera; family Hesperiidae; genus Dalla; species Dalla costala. The sequence goes on along the minus strand of DWMR01001050.1, from coordinate 7,337 downwards.
TCATTCATATAGTCCTAAGAAACTTTGTCCACGGGTCTGCCCTCGGTAAATTCGTTTTTACATACAAACATTCATTTATAATTTCGTTGTTACGGCATCATGCCTGTTCACAATTTAACTTTAAAAAAATAAAAAACCCCGTACAAGTTTTACAGAGCTTCACACGATTGCAACTAGCGACGAAAAAGAAAAAAATTATATTTCTGGTCCGTGATCCACACACGCGTTATATTTCACAATTCATAACTTCAATTCCGTTGCCATGTCACGTAATTTGCGCAATCAAAATGGCCTTGATCGTTATTAACTGTATCGTTTCTATGTCAATATTCGCAATAGTACACTTTTAATTTAACAACATTTATAAGCTTTTCAGTGTAACAATTACATTTTCGGCATGAGTGAGTCTTGCCATGCTCTCTTCTTGACTGATTAATGTTTCTAAACCACCTACTCGTACTGCTCGATGCTCGTACCTGCAATTTTACATTTGGTAACCATTGTTCCTAGTTTATTATGGATTAATTTTGTTTTAAAAAGGGTAACCAATAAGACAATACTTTGTTCATTTACCTACATCAAAATCTTTCTTACGAATAAAACTAAATGTAGTCTTAATTATAGGCTACCACGGCATGCATAAATGAAATATTTCTTTTGTTACTATTAACATCTTTGCCTTTGTTTTTTAAACGGCATACTCGCATGACAATGAGGTCACTGGTGTTTTCCATGACAATGCGTTTCTTTATTTTTAAAAGTGAGAAGACGAGGTACTAGGAATAATAATACCAAGGAGAATAAACAGAAAGCTTTTCGTAATTCCTCTATGTATTTCAGAATCAGAATCATTTGTTTATCATCATAAAAAATGGTATTTACATACACTTGATGAACGTCAATGCATTTTTTATCTACCGAAGGTTCGGAAGGTTGATACTACTGAGAAGAACACGGCAAGAAACTCAGTAGTTACTCTTTTCAAAATAAGTTTACAATTAGGTATGCACAATACAGTAATGTACTAAGAATCTTGCGGAGTTAGAGACACTTCACACCATTCGTCTTTATCATCTAAATAATCATTAACTTCGTAGTAGGCCTTTTTGTATAGATTCTGTTTAATAATTAATTTAAACTTCTCTGGACAGCAATTAATATCTTTGGGTATTTTATTGCAGAAGCGAACACGGTTCCTCATAAAAGATTTTGATTCTTTACTTAATCCAAAATATGGTACAACTTGCGTGACAAATTGCATTAAGATAGAAATATTGTTTACCTTTTAGGACTATAACGAAACGAATTAGATAACAGTAGTTTAGCGAATATTGTTCGATTATGTATAGAAAAATTATTAGGCAGTAGAATCAAGGCCAGTTGTTTCTTGTGTTCAAATTAATTTTCCGATGTGTTCAAAGATTCCGTATATGATGCATTTGGTCGGTGAAATATAATATATCACATGTTCAATTAGATTGCTAGTGTAGTTATTATAATATATCTTGTTGATAGTTATTGAATAACAATGCCTTTACTATACCGGAAGTGTATATTATTTACTTACGAACGACGCAACAATAAATAGATTTAAGAGTAAATTTCCAATCGTCTTTCGTATTTTGATTCATGATTATTTTTGTACGAATTATGTTACCGAAGTTAGTTTTGTACTTTCTCTTATATTTTCTTTTTAAAATGTTGATTTTATTTATTCAAGCACATTTTATTTTTAAAGTATGTAATAAAAAACATATTATAATCTGTTGTTTTTATTTCAAACCCTTAGTCAAAAATGTTGGGCAAAATGTGAATACGAATAAAATATTCGATAAGTTTCTATCAAAATAACAAACTTATATTATTTTAAAGTCAAATTCGATTTCAATCAATATTGCTAAATGTTATAAAAGTTAAAACTTCATGGCGTCAAGTTTTTACAATGATTGTTGGTTTTTTTTCAGCCCATATTGATATGGGTATAAAAAATATTATAGTCGAATAGTACATAATGCATGAAACTACATTTTTTTCAGAAGAATAAAATTGTGTGGTGGATATCGATGGTAAATTGTTAAATGCAGTGGTATTGTATTACTATACATATATACATATAGATTCTCCAGTATACAATATTAATGGGGGATAGACATTTTTGATATTCAATAAAATAATCGTTCTGTCTGGTAGTTCTGAAGGCGTGGCTTCGTGCGTTTCATAAAAGCCGAGAGCTCATTCATATTCCTCTATGGTACATCAAAATATTGTAGACTTGACCGGCATAGACAAGACAGAGCACATGCACAGCACGTTGGGCAGTGATTAGGGTCTTTGAAATAAAGTCCTCTTAGTATTGCCAACTTGATGTTAATGATGTTACTTGTCTGGCCAACGATTTTCTATATTCATTGGGTCACAACGAAATGCCGGCAAATTTTAAGGTTTAGCTGGTAACATCAAATATAGTATGAGCAAAAGGATTTGATACTTTGATTTTATTGCATGTTACTGATGTATCAACATTATCCACTGTTATAGTTTGTCAGCGGGGACATTTCCTTCCTGTGTAAGGTGTTCTCATTATGAAGAATCTGAATAAATTACTTGTGGCAATGTCGCAGACTTTACTTTTCTAATTTGTAACATACTGAAGTTGAAATGTCAATAGATATTATTTACGCAATGTATAGTCTGTGATATCAGCTATATTATTTTGAATCTGTGGTTACTTGCCATTGACTGGCCACAAAACAAAGGCCACAAATTAGAACAAGCAATAGTGGCCTGTGTTCTGTGATTGGAACGCAGTATAGGCCACGCCACCAGTCTTTCATTTTATTTCTTTCCGTTCATACAAAAGTTATTACCTCAACAATAAAATAGAAATGTTAGCTGTCTATAGTGCTTGTTTTAGTGTTTGTTAACTGTGTCAATCGTATCAAAATTCGTGCTTAAATCTAAATTTACAAACTCGCATCCAAAATGGCATCATTTCAGCAGATGCTTGGATTTCGAAAAGAGTTGATCATTACTGACAAATACAGAATTATTAGGCGAATCGGTGGTGGTTCTTTTGGTGACATTTATTTGGGGATAAACGTCGCCAATGGAGAGGTAAGTTACCAATTTCTATCATGTAAGCACACGGAAGACACTCGTTGATTTGACATAAAATTTGACTTTGAAAAGAGGTCGCTTAATCATAGGCAGAGGATTGTGAAACTTTTCGACATCGTTTTGGAGGAATTTCTTCAAGGATAATGTATATCCTTTGTTCTTCACGAATATGTAACCCACTGCGTTAGGAAATGCGATATCTAAAAGCGATATCTGACTTCGATTATAAATAGCATTGGTTTGTGAAAGGAAGGAGGGCATTCCGTGTTTTATAAACGTTGACCATTATGTATGTGTGTTGACTTATAAGTATATTAATTTAGAGCTACTAATGACTTGATCTCATCATTAGGTAACACCAATTAAGTTATCTTAACCAATTAGCCAGGACTAAATCATATTTCATAAAACAACTAGTGCATGTTTGTGGAAATTACTACTAGATTAAATTGACTGAGAATTTGCCCGCGGCTCCGCCCATGTTAAATTGCCTTTCCTATCTTACAGGAACCGTATCTAACCTACTTCACTCAGGCCTATAAACTGTCTATGTAAAAATCATGTCAAACTGTGGCTCTGTTGCATCATGAAAAGACAAACCAACGAATACTTTCACATTTATTACATTAGTAAGGTTATAAATTCAGTTATAGTAATTATCACAAGATAAATAATTTCTAAAGACGACCTTTAAAAAGTCAGCTTTTGATGTCTATGATGTCTAAGACAAGGTTTTTTTTTTTATTATTGACACCAACAGTATTACATACAAACAATCCATGAACTAACTTACTATACTTAATGTAGTCTGGTATGCATACCAATTATAGTTAAAGCATGTAAGTTTGATTTTTTCAAATTATGCATAAAACAATTCTCTCTATAAGTTATATTGACAATTGCTTTACGCAATTGTGCTCTATAAGTGTTTGATTACACCTGAGTGTGGTTAAAAATGTAAAACGATAGCTTTATGTAATCCAAACAACATGTCATATTTAGCTGATAAACAGAACTTCTATCTGTCTTTTTTGTACAATAAATTGAAACCATATTTCCTTAAGCATGTGACTTTTTACGTAAGAATCCTAAAGAGAACAGTATTTGTTTTACTTCTGGAATTAAAGCTTTCTGCTAATTAGTGTTATAATTTTATCGCATAATTCTATTTAGCTTTTCAACAAGGTAGTTTTCAGACACATTCAATCTAAAATGACAATACAATACAAATATTCTTTATTGCAAACCAAATAGTACATTATACACAGAACCCACATTACAAGATACAACACACAAATTATATACAAATTATTTATTAGATAACAATGTGTACACAATTAGGGAATTTTTTGACATGGAATCATAAACAGACTTATAAGAATTGTATTTAAATTAAATTGACTTAAAGTAAATAAATAATAATTTTAGACAACAATAATGTAGAATGCATGCTACAATAATTAGCTACATAAGTGACAACTCTGTAATGATAATGACCTACCTCTGTATTTGTAACCTTATTCAATGCAAATGATTAAATGATTTATGATTTATGAAATCGCAAGACCATGTCCATACCATTATCATGCTACTTAAGTCTTATTTTTGGCACGCAGTGAGTCCTTTATAAGCAGGAGTATTTTTTATACTTCTAGAAAATTCCCTGGATATAGCTATAGAGATATCCCAGTTCATTTCTAATCAATAATAGCAAACAGCGTCTTAACATTTGCTCAAGCCAGCGCTCTCCTTTAGATGTCTCTGGGTCACACAAGGGATTCTATTGATACAAATCCTCTACTATCCTGAGCCGTTGGAAAAACAGCTTAATGTCAGAGCCGCAGAGTTGAGAATCCTTAGAGCGTAAAGCCCAAAGCACTTACAGTTTGTTTAGTCTACTTAGCTGTATTATTTATTTGACATTTGATATAGCTGTATTATTTATTTGACATTTGATATTTGAGCGCTGACTGGAGAAATCGTGAAAGGCTTATTGAAATTTATTTAAAGCTTCATGTTAATGTGGTAATATTTCTTAGTAGAGCCTATCCTGTTCAAGGGTACCTACCTAGCTTGTGAGTATTTAATGAGTAGGTATTCTTTATCTTAAGTAAATAAAATGCTTTTGAACTTGATTCTAATTTCATAGTCGAATGTAGAATCCGTTATGGAAATGTCTGGTAGGATTTATTTAATTGAATAAATATGTGAACAATAAAACAAGGCATGGTAGTAAAATTGTAACTGATCGCTGTCTGTACATGGAAGATAGGTAGGTACCTATATGAGAAAAACTATTATTTACGCAACCTTTATTAACACAATAGAACCCAAAACAATGATTTTTAGAATTTTTGTCTGTTTGTCTGTGCCTTTGAGAGCACAATACAATACAATAACTCTTTATTGTACCTACCTACACCAACAAATAAAGATACAAGACCCTAATCACTAGGCACTTAGAAACGGCTTAACCGATTTGGATGCGGTTTTCACTTACGTAATGTAGTAAGCTTAACTTACCTGCCCCTCTAGACAAAAATATTATCTGTTCACGCTAACGCTAACGACAAGTCCTAAATGTATGGGTAATGACATTAGCTGCGGAAAGGTGACGTGCGGTCACGCCATCTGTCAATGTCATTACCATACATTTTGAAGATGTCTTTAGCGTTAGCGTGAACAGAAAAGATTTTTGTCTATAGGCCCTGGCCCTCTAGACAAAAATATTTTCCTCTCACGCGAACTCTAACGATATTTTCAAAATGTATGGGTAATGAAATTAGCTGCAGAAAAGTGACGTGCAGTCACGCCATGTGTCAATGTCATTACCATACATTTTGAAGATGTCGTTAGCGTTAACGTGAGAGGAAAATATTTTTGTCTAGAGGGCCAGGTCAGAAGTTGTTCAGTTTACGGTCCCACGGGTTCTACTCTCGAAAAACATAACCCTGCTTGTTACGCAGTTGGGTAAAAAGCAAGCATTTTATCTGAGTTGCCAGCCCCATCTGTGACCGCTTTTGTTGGTTTAAAGCTGTAAGTAGATATAATTATACCCGACGCAATTATTATTTCTTGCTCTGCACACGCATACCGCGGTTAACGTGAATGTAGGTTGCAGTAATAAAGTAATTCTCTGCAATTTCATTTGTCAAGCGAGTAGGTGCCTACTTAACTCGGTACCGGGAAATAGACCGAATACTAACTACCTATAACTCCAATACTATAAAAAATTACTATCAACCCCTAATGTATGAACTTATGCAATCAAATGAATAATAAACGCTTTCACACCCCCGCACTAGGACTCCATGTGTTGCGGGTAACGGACACACACACACAGAACACAACACAATAACACCAAAGACATTTATCTGCCAAATAAATGTTTGCCCCGGCCGGGGATCGAACCCGAGACAAACAGCTCGTCAGTAAGGGTCGCTAACCAACGCGCCATGAAGTCGTCTTAATAAACGACTAAATAAAATAATAAACTAGTTTCTCATTCAACAATTTATTTATTAAAGTACCTATTAATCAAAAACTTGTCGACATTAAAATAAGCAGAATCATCATAACTGAAATCAGAAGCAGATCCATCGCATCTTCTATAGGGCAGCTAAATGAAGGCACCTTTTTCTATCTTTTACGCAGCAATGGAGCATCAAACCGACGTGTTTAGCATAATATGATAGTTTATAGTCCGGAAATTATCATAGGCTACTTCTAAAAAATAAAAAAGTTTGTATGGAAAAACGATTTCTACAAGGGCGGAGTCGGAGCAATGCTTAGTCCAGCATAAATCAAATACGTCCCAGACAACAAACAATTATTATCTGTCACATGAATAATTTAAATCGAATTATTCAAAGCTTTTATTAGATCACTTTTGCTTCTTACGCAACAACACCGCAAAAACTGGCATCAACCACCTCCCATTGTCTGTGCGTTTGACAGTTCTCCATATTGTTATTGTAATCAGTTGTCGCTTTCTCACTGGGTCGGGTTTGACGAAACAAAACAAATACAGTAGTCACGGCATTCAGAATTGATCGATGTTTAGCAATGACGTTTCTAATAAAATCGTCGTGATATATAGCGAGACAAAGAAAAAGTTTTTGACGTGATAACGTCTTTTAATTTCACCAAAAAAGATGACGTATGCGTTACCTCGCTCTGAGGCGTTCCATGTGCAAGCGAAAGCGCGGAACGAGCGACAA
>DWMR01001049.1:0-10301 GCA_018245355.1 Dalla costala | reverse complement strand
CTTTCTTCAAAGCAAGTGTAAGTCGCGGTACGCTTCCACTCATTTATATTCTTATGCAAGATAGAATAAATCACAGATAAGTTTCATTCCGTTCTACCGACCTAACCCGGCTTCCTTCACTCCATCTAATCGTCGAGAGCATAAGCTGTTGAAAACCATAACAGCATAGGATTTTATACTGGATTATAAACTGGAGTATTCGAGAACGGTTGGCGGTGATATGGAAATTACGTACATATTTCATCGCCCAAGTGGCCATCTTCCGGTTACACTGTGACAAATCCCTCTGTGACTTCATTTTGTTCGGATATCGGAAAATAACTCTCGTATTTTCGTAACAGTTGCATCTGGACATTTGCAATATCTAGCTGCACTTTTTTTGAATCCTAAAAACTATCTTAATTCAAATAAGTCGTTAGTGCTATAGGTATACCACACAGTGCGGTAGTGCGGTAGGCAGCTTCACAGACCATTTCTCGGTGTTAGCATATGCCACGATTCACTTATAGCTTGATTTCTAGGTTTCGAAATGATAAACGAACATCCGTTTCAAAATTAATATAACTGAACAGGTTTCAGAATGTGCACTGCTAATGATTCACGAGATTTTAGCCGACAAAGTTACTTTAATTATTTCCGAGGCAAAATCCGAGCGCGAAATTAATACTTCTGCATAACTAACTCCGTCTCATTTTTATTTTATAACACAAACAAACCAATAAATATTTGGTACAGTTCTCTTTTTACCAAGAAAAGTAAGAGGTAGCTTATTGGCTGGTAGAGCCTGTCTACCCGGGGTGGTATCACTGTCGCACCTATTTCTGCCATGGTGTAAATTGTTTTTCAACAATTGTGTTTCGGTCGAAAAGGAATTGATGGATATAGGACGTCACTGACACCTAGAGCTCCATGGGCGGCAGCGGATCGCGGGACTGCATGCTCGTTTGCTATTATTATAACATAAAAAGTGAGTACCATGATGTCTAAATGACAAAGGAACATTGAGTGCAATATTACTTGTTTGATTGTAGCGTAACATTTGGATTCATCCTTTGATAACTCGCAATTTAATCGTCTGCGAAGATTTCTCTGTTATGCAGCCAAAAACTCAGCATAACAGCCTTTCACGAACGAATCACGGGCCGTACCTCTCTAACTGAATTGGATATAAAATTTGGTTTGTAAATATTAGACAGTATAGGCAAGAGGCATGTAATTGCATGTTTTCATATTTGGCGATACAGCGATACAAAATACCTGTTCCTAACGTTTTTATGTTGATCTGGTTTGATCATGTCAACCAAATGGATTAAGTCTAAGGTGGAAAAATAAAATTATAGCAAGTACCCTTTTTTACTGGGAGAGTATATACGCCAAGACGACTTCATTTTGTACTAGCAAGTAGTTAGCATTTTAAAAAGTTGAAATCTGCGGCGAAATACAGGTAACAATGAGTTACAAAGATAAGTTGAAGACTACTCCACTTACATGTTGTAATCCTTTCTGTCTGTGATAAAATTGTCCGCAGTCGTTTGTTTCGGCCTGAAATTGAATTATTTAACTGCCTCATAAGCAAGAGTCTGGAGTCTTGGTATTGATAGTTATGTTGTCTCTGACATACTAAAATGTAAGCAGCTGATCTACTTAAAAATAAAAATCTGCCATTACTCAGCGCTTATTATAGACAAGCTGTTAAATCAGTACAAGTGTTAAACAAAATCTAATAACCTCACTATTAATTACTACCTATAGACGGGAAGCTGAGGAAATTACTACTCGTTCGGCTACTTAATTACAATTTGCGGAGATATTCCTACGTGGCTAGCCGTTAAGAAATACTGGGGTAATAAAATACTCAACTTATAGGAATCGATTTTAAAATTTGGGCCATGTTCGCAAACAGCTTACGTAACTATTAATTACAACTATTCTCCAAAGTAACGATTAAAAGTTGTCTTCGCGACTAGCAATTGCAAGATTGCGTCTTGTTTGTTTTGTTGACTATAACATGTTGCAAGTGGACGCAATGGAAAATTACGATAATGTACAAAGGGACAATTTGTTTCCGATAAAGACAATAGGTGTAATAAAAACTATTTCTGCTATTCATAGATTTGCACAGGCGTACTAAATTAGTATAATTGACTGGATACATAAATTGTATGAAATTAAATGGTTCATTGCATAAATTACAGCTAACTTCTCATGATTTTTTATTTATTTTTATTGTATTGTGATGTAAGTATCTATTTCTCATAATTGAAAAGTATGCGAAGTGAATTAAAAATTAAAGTTTGTTAAAAGGGATGCGCGTCCAATTACTGGTAAAGACTTGGAATTTGGTGTTACGAATAAATGTTAAGTTTTATTATAAAACAATGTAAAAGCACAGCTATTGCCGAAGTCAGGGTTTTTCATCGTTTTGATTGCTAACACCGCTTCTCCCCAATATGCGCTCAGTTCATTTAGTATAGCAACTTATTAAAACACACTCTTTACAATACAAATACAACAAAATATTCTTTATTGCGCACCAACATAAGGGAACTTTTTCATAAAATTTCCTTTGTACCACGCCAGGATACTTTAGTAGGAAGCTCAAACCACAGCTCATTTCTCGTCGCAAGAAGAACGAATAAATCGAGCGTTAGAGCGATGTGAATGGAACTTCAATCTTTGATCCTAGAATCCGCTAATCCAGTTCCATGAAGCACTCACCATGGTATAGTCGGTAGTGGAAACAGTAAGAGCCTATGTCTCATCGAAGAGAACGGAATACGGATTGAAGAGAGCTTAGCTGATTAGCGGGTGTACCTTTCCGGCAGCGATGTGTGGTCTAGTCGTAGGTATTTAGCTTTAGAAACAATCTTATTATTAGTCACTGTACAGTGACATTTAAAGACAATTCGGTACACACTTATCGCAGGTCTTTCTCGCAATATGTTTCTGAATCCGAATAATGATCTCGTCAAAGTAGGCTAATTGCGGCGGTGACATTATTTAATGAAAACATTTCATAGCCTATGAATGTATACCTATACTGTATTCGAAGCTGGTTCAATGTTACCTTACAATTAAAATAAATGCATTCACATTCAATTATATTGTAAAGGGTCGGCACTAGCGCTGGACGAGTATTAAGGACATCACAGTTATTGACAAAATGTTGTATAAAAGTACGTAAAATGCCGATACAGTAGACGAGTTTTGCTACTTATTTTCTGACGACAAACACAAGCATGAAATCAAATTATTGAAACACAAGGTTTCTATGGTAAGTTAACGACTAAAAACTAGGTCAAAAATCTTTTGGGCAAGTACATATACTTATAGTGTCATGTGACTTTGATCATAAAGCATGTGATAAGATTAAAATCAAACATTCTGCAGGCAATCGCATAATAAAAATGACGAATGTAAATGGATCAAGGCCTATTATAGTCACGCTTAACTTTCTTGATTAATATTTGTAAAATGAGGTGAACCGAATCAAACGAAATGGCAAATGAGCCGTCTCCAATTAACTAACATAAGTATAAAACTGAAACTAAAAGAATCAATGAAGTATGTTTTATTTGAAAAAGTTCTGACTGTAACTAGTTGTTTTGTTACTGGTTGACTACAAGTTAGAGTCGAGTTAGAACTTATTAATGGTTGTCAGGAATACTGGTTGTTCGTTAGTGATAAGACTTTACGAATTCCATTTGCAGGAATGAGGATTATTGTTATTAGTAAGGGTAGTAGGGGGTAAGGTTTTTGGATTTTAAGGAAATGGTTTCGGAAAAGTCTGCCGTAGTGTGGCCATCATGCCAGCAGACCAAGGCGCGACTGACAAATAGGTATGTGTCCGATTTTGAATCGAGGTATACCTGTCATACAGAAAACATGATGTGTAAGTGACTATATAAATATTACAATTTACTATTGTAGACGTTACAATCAGACCCCTTTACTGGTAAAAAACAGTTTGACAGGCAAATTAGACATAAGTGGTTTAGATCGAACACCTCTTTCGGTTAACTTTATTATCCTACGAGTCGCGGGCCAAAGCTAGTGTTTTGTCTGCTGCGTGTCATTAAATATCATAATGGACTACTTTAAATACTGCCACTTACGATGTTAAATATGGCGCTAGATCATGCTGATAATATTACGTCGAACATTGCAGACTAGCTTTTAGAAAACAATAGTTAACTTTTTGTTATTTGCATGATTCTATTATTATTACAGACTAGGGAGTCCTCGCGACATTGTCCGCGTGATATTGTAAAATGGAGATAATTCTAAACAGTAAAGATTATTTCCATTACAAGGAAAGTTCACTGAGTCTATGTAGGATATTGACAGTTTGATAAATTGTTATAAATGAGTTAAATTTTATTGATCTTAAGTTAATAACACAGACAGACACTCCAACTTTATTTATTGGTAAGAATAAGGTTATCGTACATAATGATATTTGCTTGTCACATTCCTTCTCCAATCGGAATATAAATAAAATATCTACCACTTACAGTCAGTGAACCTTACAGTACTTTTTGGTTCCAAATTTGGCTGTCAGTTACTTCCCAGACTTATTCCCAGCATAACATCTTAGAACAGGACAAAGTGGACCACCGTATGCTTGGTTCTACGCACGGAACAAAACCGACCTTTCCGTGGTTCTATACATCTTTGGAGACCGACGCCCATTTGCTGACGCCCGAAATTAATAATCAATCTATCCATTTTTTCCTGTCAAAGTGTCAAATTATTGAGTTAAATTGATTATTAATTTCGGGCGTAAACAGTGAGTGTTTAATTCAAAAAGAGTAAGTTACTTTTAAAATGGTTATTGACGTCGACTTTTTCTCACGCGCGTGTGGATAACTTAGCTCAGTTATGCAACGCCTTTGTTTTACGAAGATCATCGGCCGGAATGATACTCACGTCACACTGCCATTAGGGTAATGCGCTCGTGAACCCTACTCCGCCAGTTGACAATGATTACGTCAGAATACTTAGTTGCGAATTTTTTATTAATCTTAATTATATATTTTTTTATTGTACGTGGAAAAGTATAGAATGCAAAAGTTAATTAACTATAGGATAGGTACATATATATTATCTTTGACTGCTAATTATTTTGTTAACACTTTTATCTGGATCTCTTCGTATTATTTAGTGTATCGTATATGTGAATCATGTACTTATACGTAATTTTTATTTTATATAATTAATTAAGTTAAAGATAATTTAAAAACTAAAACAGTAATTAAAACGTAATAAACAAAAAGCAATTATCTAAACCATTATCTCTTTCCCCGTAGGCCTTACATGAATTGCGCAATTGCTACTGCACTAATTACACACAATTTTGACTTTGACCCAGAATAAACAATTTATTCATAATATATGCAAAAGAATGTAACATGGTTATGGTAAGAGCTTTTCTTTTGAAATTTTGAAATAATAATAAGCTTTAGTAGAACTTCATAACTTTTTTTTTCAAAATGTTTTCCGAATTAAGTCCAATAATAAAAAGAAATCGGTCGTATAAATGAATCAAATGAAAATAGTAACAGGGACGTGGTGCTTATTCTTTCGACACGTAACTTGACTACTATTGGTTATCTACTTTGACACTGATAAATGGAAGGGTTTTACCACACCTAGGAAATGAATGAATTAAGTGATCTTATAAACTCATCTATTGAACAGTGATGCGGAGGTGTGATAACAATAGTTATTTCTTATAAGCAGCCTTCGTACGCTGCAATGCTGATTCAAATAGCTCACACACGAACGAGATGGCAATGTGGACCGAGGTCGATCTCTTATTGGGCTGTTAACCCTTTCTATACGATCGTCGTGTTAATCCGTCGATATCACAAATAAATATCGAAAGAAACTTATGTGTCGGCACCTAATGTTTCATTGAAATTAATTTTATCGATGTCTAGATTAAAATGTGTCATATTAGTATAATATAACGAATGACATTTGGACTGTATTTAATATATGTATTTATATTTTATACTTGAAATGTGAAATTAATAATTGTATCCTATTAACTTATTTATCGTATTCACAATTTACTTTATCATTGTAAATTATCACTTATACAACATGGATGTCATGACCGTACGATAGATGGACTTATAATAAGTATAACTTTATAACAACAACTAATATTATACTATAACTACGCACTACCCAGTACAATTGACCAAATTGAATCAGGACTCACCCTAGGCGTTTTTTTTACAACTATTCAAATGCATTTAGGTCGAGATTCGTCTAAGCATTCGTTTCCTTGGAAACAAACTTAATGTTACTTTATATGACAATGACAGTTGACTTTACTAAAGTACAACTCGCGGCTGCATGTCTACTCTAAACAGGCGTCGTCCGTTCACGTTGGTTGTCAATAAATGTAATCGTACTCCGTTCGGTTAATTAGAACCCCACTCAGGAGTTAGGGCGCGATACGGGTTAACGTCATTTTTCCGTACACTTTTGTATAGAATGACACTTCAAAAACGGGCATCCGACATGATTTGACGAAATTAAGAAATTTGACGACGTGAACGGACGATACGTGATGAGAGTAACCCTGCTGTACTTCCGCGTTCCGTACTTCAAAAGAAAAAAACGGAACCCTTACAGGATCACTTTGTTGTCCGTCCGGACGGACAGACGTTCGTCTGCCTGTCAAGACCCTTTTTCTCAGGAACGCGTAGAGGTATCAAGTTGAAAATAATATACTTAATAATACTTAAGTCTGCAATCTCTTGGAGCTATGAAAAAATCAAGCTTCTAAGTCATCGCAATATTCATGGCGTATATTTTGACACTCGCAAGGGAATCAAAACCCATAGGATACTTCCCGTTGACCTAGAATCATGAAATTTGGCGAGAAGCGATGTCACACAAGCACAAATAAAGGGAAAAGTCCGAAAACCGTAAATAATATCGGTCAAGTGCGAGACGGACTCCGATATTTAGTTTCAAATGAATTGAATAATCTTAGACTTTTTCACGATTCAACTTGGTCGATAGTATATTCGAATACCGAAATATTACGTCCCTGGCAGTAGTATATAGTAGTATTAGGTCCTCTCTGGCAGTAAAATATCATTGTGTTAGTTAATCCATAATTTTAAATTGTCGAAGTCATGAAAGTTCAAGTTTCGGGAAGTCTTAAACGACGGAGGGTTATACGTCGATTTGTCTTATCTATGTGTCGCAAGCATGCAAGCCACAGGACAGGACAGCTCCCAGCTATCGTAAATCAACAATTCAATGAGCCGCCACAGCCGCTAATGGACAATTCTAGTTGCATACCCGCTAATATGCAATACAGTAAAATAAGTAATATATTTTATGTATCGCATTATTACCTAAGTAAAATTGTAGCATGTTTTGATACAGTGGGATGATAAAACGATACCAATTTTTTAGTTGACACCGGTAACTAACCGGTAACTGGGTAATATTGCTGCTCCGAAGCACTTACATTGTAATGACTTGTGTGTGTTTGGGTTAGCAAAGGCACAGACCAGCCCAAAAGACAAGATTCTATCACTTCAAAAACAGGTAGGGCTTAACTTAACTTAGACTCGCGCGTTCACCTTAGTTCTGCGCAACGCATGTGAGACCGACTGTTAGTAGTTGATTTGATTATAGATAGTTGTTCATGGGCCGCAGCGGGCATTTTAAGTTACGCGTGTAGCATGTCCATTTACTGCTACTTCGACAACATAAAAAGAGACCTAGCTAGACTCAAATAAAGGCACGCCTATTTTACGTGGCTTGCATTTGCAGAACTGTGAAATATCTTTCTCAGACAACTACGAAATAGAAGAACAATGTGAAACTTATCCTTCATGATGACTGTAACTGTGTAGGTGCCAGCTCATGGCCCGTATGCCTGTTTGTCTGTTTGTGACATAATTACAGAGTAGTTTCATATTAATTTTAAAATATGATTTTCTAAACATTGCCGTTAATGGTGTTTAACAAACCACTGTGTACAGATGACGAACCGCACATTTTGCATTCATCATTTTCTTTTTTTTTAAATTTATTTACACGAAATGAAATTGTACAATATATATTTTTTAAATTCTGCCAAACTGTAGGCCAGTTTGTCGGCAGTGATTTTCAACATCAGTCTCCGGTGCTACTCCTGGTAGTAAGACACGGGTAACGAACCGTAATAGCAAAGCAACAAGACAGGCGTGTACTCAAATCAATCAATTATCATACCGGGGAGTCATGCTCTCACCTATCAAGATGGCAAGCACGAACTCTGTTATCAAGATGTCAATGAGACAAGGTATTAAGAACATATTGGTGTGATATGTTGCCAAGAATTTAGGCAGGACCGAGGTTATAAAAACCTGCTTCCCTTCTTCCCTAAGGCGTTGATGTGATAGAAATTGGAACAGCCCAAGCTTTCAATGTGACCGCTGATGACTCACGACACGACACAAGTATCGGAATCGTGTCCGTTGACGGGATGGATCTATGTGTGTTTACAACCGAGCCGTCGTCATCGTAGCTCAGCATCGGCCACACCTCGAACATCCACCGAGGTCTCCTGTTTAACCAAAACAGCATTATCACCGCAATGGTGGTGTTGCTACCTTCCACGCAATTTTTTCCACCAACACAGCTGCTACGCTGCCGCTGCGCTATAAGAGAAAGGACTGCTCCTGATACGGTTTACCAGTTGTGCGTTGCAATCGCAAAAAAATCGCATAGAGACTACTGACCGCGATTCCAGGCGTTTTTCTTTCTATCTGTGAACCTTTGTAGCAAGAACCTATCAATTGGGCATGCACTAATAAATAGAGTAATACATAATTCCTTACACATAAGTGACATAAGATACTTAGCTTAGCTGTGTTTGTAGGTATAGGTAGGTTCTTGGCTCATTTCTCACTAGTGTTTCTTGCAGCTGATTCAAAATTCGTTTCATAGTGGATACCTATCTGCGTTATAAACGGTATCTTCTGTCGAATTTTTTAGCTTCTATTAGGTCCAGCGGCTCCGACTCGGCGTTAATGAAAGTCAGTTGGGAATAATGTATTTTTACAGATACATAATCTGTACATCATAAATAGATTATTTATGAAATAGCTATAAAATATGACGTCATATTTTCATACAAACAATAGAGCTATTGCATTTTGTTACCTCACTAAAGTATCTCAATAGGAGAATACCGTTTCAGAATTATTACATGCATTACTCGTATCATCATGGTCATAAAAAATATACTTTTATTCTAACTAACAAACAAAACGTGCACTTCGCAATGTTTCGCAGACACGCAGAAACGCAGACATGAGAATTAACTGAGTCATCCACATACGAGCAGTAATAGTAACGAAACATTCTTAAAATTTTTGCATCATCATGTAGCTACACGCCGTACAAGGTGCAAAGACTAATTGTGAAATCTTAATTGAAAAACACCTTCATAGTCTCAATACATTTAATTTGTTGCTAATAAAAAGTGGTCGTTTGTTTATACCGTTATCAGCAAAAACAGTTTAAGTCATAATTATTATGAGTTTTCTATGATTAATTGGATGGAAGTAGCCACGGTTCACTTCAGTTATTTAAGATTGATTTTAAATGTTATCTTTATATCTCAGAGTATCAGATGCCTTCACCGGCATCCGTGCGCCTATCTTCAGTTCCATAATCTACATTTCGATAGTTACCGTCACGGAGTCAGGTTTATAATGACACTTTCATGGGACAATTTCGCTACCATTTCATTTTATCGCAACCACTATCACATTTGTTAAGTGATTAATGTACTCACTTATTTAAGGCGTGGCTGCTCTACTTTTTTAATCCATGTCGCCTGCGGCGTTGTGGCTCGCGGTTTGTGAGCGCCTACCGTCGACATTGACCGTCTTTTGATCAAAATAAATATATATTTTATGACACTTGATCTATAAGCTGTACCTACCGACGAAAAGGTGTTAATAAATGTTGTTAACACCACCTGAATGTAACACTTTACAAAATTCATTTAGTTTAGCTTAAGAAAATGATAGTCTTCATTCACATAAAGTAATCCGTTTTAGAATTATAAATGAGGAGCTCATTATTAAGAAATGTATTTCCTACTTGTTTCCTTCAAAAACCATAACATGGTTCCTATAAAAACATATTGTCATGCAAATGTTTCAGAAAAAAGTTCTTTTAAACAAATCTTTGTGTACCTATTTGAGAGGGCGCAGCATTAATTTGGCAGATGTGATGGACATGACACAACATGTTTATTCTCGGATCTTGGT
>DWMR01001048.1:0-10301 GCA_018245355.1 Dalla costala | reverse complement strand
GGCGGACACACACAGAACACAATACAATACACCCAAGACCCGAGTACAAATATTTATCTGCAAACAAATGTCTGCCCTGGCCGGGGATCGAACCCGGGACCCACGGCTCGTCAGTCAGGGTCACTAACCAACGCGCCACGGAGTCGTCAATTGGAATTGGAGGGTTAGTTAGGTATAAATTATATCTATGTTATGTATGTTAAATGTCATATATACACTAAGCATACATGATCATATTATGTGTATATTCACATATAACGGAATAGCTTACGCATTACTACCGTGCCCAACAGTTCAGGAGTAGGTACAATTCGCGCAAGCGCTTAATTCGTTCATGTAAACGCGGCACAATTTGTCTATGCTCGGGGAATCCCCTACGCTTAATTAGTTCCCTAGTTGCTTTTTATTTTTGGTGCGTAATCATTTTAATTTATTTTTGTATGTGACGCGATAAATCCTGAAATAAATATTATAAGTAATTTTGTCTGTATTTTATTAAACCCACAGCTTTTTGTACCTTTGTTTGAATCTTCACTGTTCGCATTGGTATCGGTATCGGCGGTACTTTTTATAAATACCGGTATCGTATCAGCAGAAATGCGTATATATGCATCCCTAGCTTCCATGCTTCGGGGGGCAAGTTACCTTCTCGAGCAGGGAGTTGTAGGTGAGCTTGACATTGCCGGCGTCCAGCGCGGCGGACTTGCTGTCCTCGCACACCACGGTGGCGAACTCCTCGAAGCTGGTGTCCGGCTTCACCTCGAACTGCTTCTCCCGCAGGATCTCCTTTATCACCTTCTTCTCGTCGTGGAAGCGCGCCTTCAGGTTCTCCACGTAGAACTTGAACAGGTCTAGTGGGGTTGAGCCGCTTTGACCTTCAATAAAGTGCCGCGCAATGTGTAAATGAGCTTCCATCTGAGAGGTGGCTATGGACAAGGGGTACTTCAAAAAAAAAAGATTTATGATTGTATTTATGTACCTATGCACGTAAGATGTTATACTTCTTTGTCGTAACAAAACAAAAAATAACTCCAAAAATTTCATCCAGTCCTCTACGTTTGTAAGAAAAAAGATAAAATAAGGAAAAAACAAAATAAAAATAAGAATCAAACTCAAAACCTACACCTCAATCTCAACATATACCTAATTTAAAATAAAAAAACTTGCAACATTTACTAGCTAACTCTGTGGTGTCGATTTTAGACGTCGTTATTTAAAATTCACACTCATAATTTTTCCCACACGCCCCAAAGAAGTATATATAACTTCAAAAAGCCGCAAAAAGAGCTCTCGCTCTCTCTCTCTCTCAGGGCTAGCATTGGAGACTTTTCTCGAGTTGATGTTGAGGGTGACTGTTCAGCATCAGGGGGCTTGTGGTCGGTTTAAGTTATCAACGATAAGGAACCCAGAGTAGGGGAGTTATGCCGTGGTTCCACCTGGAGAAACCTTCTGCTGGAGTTCAATAGTCCAAGAGTAACTTGGAAAGATTGTATTACCAAGATTTTCGCGCTATCACATCTAGGTTAATACATGGCCTAACAGACCGCCACTAGTTCAAAAGAAACCCGAGCCTATCGAGATATAAAGAATTGCTGCCAAATGGCAAATATACATGAAACCTTTGTTATAGGGGTGAGCATTGCAGGCCAGTCAATACTTCATTAGTTTACCATTCAACCCTGTGGAATACAAGTTATACACAAGGCTGATGCAACATCACAAACAAAGATCCAAGAACAAACAAACACATAAATGCCAGTCGGAAATATGTAGAACGTTACCCTTTCACGGCAGGCTAAGCCATTTTTTCATTAAGTTTTACATTTAACATAACCTAAGGTTGTCTGGAAAAAATCGCTTTTTAGCGATAAGACCGCATTTTGTATATCATTAATTTCTTTGTTACATATCATGTATGTTTTGTTTGGATGGTGTACAATAAAGTGGATTATCTATCTATCTATATAATTTGATTTGGGCACTGATAGAATGTACTGTAATCTGTTTTGAACTGTAATCTGATTTCTCACCTAGCATAGCAGAAAACCGCATGTCGGCTGAGATCACGGGGTAGAGCTCCACCCACAAGGACATTGAAGTCAATTTTCCTTCTTCATGTAAGCCATCCAGTAAAGCCTGTATATAATTCATTAAAGTAATATATAGTCTCATAAGATAATAAATATATTAAACAACGACTAAAGGCAATCATAATAGCATAAACATATTTATAATGGCTATGTTATAGACGAATAAGTTTTAAGAAAAAATCGCGAGTTTATAATCAATAGAATGAGGATTTTTCCTATGGCTAAATGTCAAACCGCCATATTAGTTGGATACAAAGACTTATGCCCGACTTTACCAACACTCTGATTTTAGGGTAACTTTTTAGAATGATTTTTTAATATCTGTAAAATTTAAATAAACCTCTAATGAACCCTAAGTAATGGGTTAATATAATAATATAGGTCGGTTAGGGGTTTATCCTATTATACTAATACTAAAAAGTCGCCTAAAAAGCGTTGTTAAAATCGCGCATTGCTTCACGATTGTTAAACAGGAATTGAGTTTAATTAGGTCACCAGATGCAAGTTGGATGTTATTCTTATATCTAATGAACAGCACCTACCAAGAAATTGTCTCTATTTTTCCTCTGCTGGCGCTTGTTTCTTTTTTTAACTTGTTCTCTTTCTTGCAAGTATTCCGTCTCCAAATTCCTTATGTGTTGTTCAAACACTGGTAATAATAAAATTTTACATAAATATCCAATTGTGCAATGGTTCTCACAACAACCGTAAGCAAAAATAACATAATGTGGAATTTGTAGAACTTATTCATTTATTTCGCCAATCTACATCACACGAGACTAATCCCGAGAGTCAGAAGTTTCAGGCCGCCCAGTGCCTCCGGCAAAGCTCAACTACCTACTGTTATCTAAAAATACCAACAGGGACCGCCTGCTTAACGTGTCCTTCGAAGCACGCAAGCGCTCATAACATTTTAACACCATCAGTCACCCATCAAACTAACTACCGACCTCGCCTGGGCCGGGTCAGCTTAAACCCAGTCACTGACAAGCCGCACGGCAATGAGCGTTTCAACTCGCACTCATTTACATTTTATAGGAAAGAGCAAGTGTCGATGATGTCTACATATCTCCAGAAGATATTACCTCGCCACCGTATGTCCACTGGAAAAAAATACATACCTATTAGAGCGTCTTCTTTGTCCATACCCAGTAAATTAACATCATTCTTGAAGGCTGAATTCTCCAGAAGCAGCACTTGAGCTTCACTCCATGTACTACTGTATGTGATTTCACTCATGTTTTCGAGAACCTATACAAAAACAAAAACAGCAATAAGTAAATAAAGTTATAATTATTCACAGTTACACTCTACTTATTACTACCCACAGGATTTCTTGTGTTGCTGTGGATAGTGGTACTCATACACTAAACATCACAAGCGACGAATGCCAGCGTACCGCTATCACTTCTAGAATACAATACAATACAATAACTCTTTGTTGTACACCAGAATAATAAAGATACAAAGTACAGTTATATAAAACAGAGTGCCAATATACAAAAGGCGGTCTTATCTCTTAATCCACTGAATGCTGCAATCGTAGACACAATATAAAATCAATTGTGTTTCGCCTAGATATGTCCACTGTACATTCCAGGGGTTAAAGCGATCTCTTCCAGACAACCTTTAAATAGTTGACAAGGATATGTAGATTGAAAGAGGGGTAGTGGTGCACATCAATAGAATTAGATCTTAATTCATACATACAGGTCAAGGAAATAAAGTCAAAATAGGATTCAGGATTAAGCTTCTAATGTTAGGCCACTTTTAAATTTAGGCAAATCTTTTTAATATTTGTAAAATAATAATCAGGCACAAGACCCGTGACCCACAGGTCTTTAACCTAGTTTAGTTCCAACATGCCACAGAATCGACTAGGTATAATAAAAATATCATAAAAACACCCAACAAAACTTGTATCTTGATTATATTAACATATCACTTACTTGGGCTAACATCTTCATGTTTCTCTTTTTCAAAGCTTTCGCTTCTTCTTTTTCACGTTTGGTGATGGTGAATATGCAATCCTCATAAATATCGCGACGATCCGATTCAGGGACGCATCGCCATAGCTACACAATTTAACAAATTGTTGGTGTCGTCATTTATTTATGTTATCATTTTCAGCATAATTTTCGATAAAGATAAATTAGATATTCATCCAGTGAAAAATAATTAAGAAAGAAAGGAGAAAAAGCAGAGAAATCGCAAATGCGTCATTGGCCCTTCATTCCTATCAGTACTTTTTGAGATTAGCCTATACAGACAGACAAACGCGGGGGTGGACTTAAACTTATAATAAATAGTTTTCATTATTAACGAAAACGCCAGTAAGTAAATGTAGCTTTGAATATGCTATTTATTCCCTTTTTTGAGTATCAATAATAATATGATGAGCTTACCTCAAGGTTACTAAACATTTCCTCACATTTATAATATTTGGTCAGTGAAGTCACCCGATCACAAGTCAGTAGAAATTCTTCCAAGTTTTCTCTATTCTTCTTTGTTTTTAGCCTTAAAAAATAAAACACATACGATAATGATAATTTATATGGACTTATTCAAACTATAAAATGCATTGAAATTACTTTAAAAAAATTATGAATATCAACTCAAACTCAAAACTTTTTATTATATCATGAGGTAATTACGACTACATACACTTGAGAAACGTCACAACATAAACAGAAAAAAATACCTTGATACGAGTAGATACCATGCAATTTGTCACTGTCCCAAAAATCTCTGACCAATTCCATGTTGACATCTAATTTCGTCACGATAGACAAAAGCTATATTAACCAATGGCTTTAAAAATAACGGCCAAGTGCGTGTCGGGCAACGCGCAATAATGCGGACTAAGAAGAGGGTTTTTTTTGTTAGCACATTTTACAAGTTGGCTTTTTTACAGTATAACTTGACCTAACCTTGACCTGAGTATGAGATGACCGATGATGTAAGCACATAATGGCTCATCACAAGTAAACACTTACCTTACACTTACTTAAGGGGTAAGTGTTAACTTACCTCTGTTCCTCTCTTTCATCTTTCACCTTCTGTGTTTTGTAAGCATTGAAAGCCTGTTTCTTCTCATTTAGTTTCTTAAATGTGGCATAACGAGGGTCCTTAGAGATAATCTTGACGCACTGCTCCCAGGTCGCATTAGATGGCACATTCTACATGCAAACAAAATTCTCAATTTTAAATTCGGCCAATTAAACTTGCTAAATCCCAAAAATATCTGAACTGATCCCACAATTACCACCTTTAGAATAACGCATTGAAATCGGAACTTCCAATCGGGAGACACAATGTCAGACCCAGACACTCGTCTTTTTATTCGGAGGCTACTTATTCGTTTTAGTCATTCTTATTGCCTAACACCAACTTAATAGGTTTTCGTTTTTATAGCCACCAAAGGTCGGTCTGTCCAACCTCCAACACAAACAAATCTGTTGCGTTTGAGCGGCTTCAAGTTTGCCACTTCCTGGCGACCCGTTTCCAGCATCCCCGTACGCGCTTAGCGTACAGCTCACGTGCACTCGGTAAGCTAGAGTACCTCGTATTTACAGCAGATAAAAATATTTATTATACTATTTTAAAATCTGTAATAAACATTTTTAAATAGTTGGTCACTTGGACTTTCCTACATTTTTTTTCACCAAGTGCGCTTAAACTTTAAGAAAGAGAATAAAATACTGAATATTCAGATAAATTTTATTTTAAATAATAGCTGCTTCTCATATTATTTACTGCATAATATCTATTGGTATGGTATAGTCCACGAAGAATATGATAACACCAAAAACCCGATGGATTTCATTTATTTGTAGCTGTGGTATACAGAAACACACAAGAAAACAATCTACATTAAAAAATAAAAGTACATAACTTGAGTACTACCAGATTTTTTTTTAAATTTAACATTTTGAGTCCCCAATAGCTCAACTATAAGGTGTTTCAGGATTATCCATTCTTTCTGGGACACTGTGTATATCTGCATTTTGTAAACATTAGGTGTGTTAAGAATTATAACTACATACTATAAATAAATGCCTTATGTGAAAATGTAGAAAGAAAAATAATTTACCCTGTCCTTTAATAGTTCTTTAAAAGCTTCAATAGCTTCTTTTTTGTCTTTGTACTGTGGTTCTGGTATCGCCTCTGAACTTTCTGTACCATTAGCTAACGGTCGTGCTGCTGTATCTTCAGGCGAAACTGTAATAAGTTCATTATTTTATAGTTTGTAGGTTTCCATACATTTAATGAAGAAACAGAACACTTTAAGAATTACCTACTCATTTGTACTGTATGTTCGGTCTATCATACATAGGTACCTATTTTATTCGAATCTAGACTTTAAAAGTTAATATTTTATTACATACAAATTGAGTTAAGTAAGTATCTTGGATGTATGGCGTAAATATACGAATTTCGACTTAAGAATTTGGGGGGTAAATTTCCCTTTGTAAATCATCAATCAAATATTTTTATGTCTAGAATTTGTCAAAGTTCCAGAAAAAGCTATAAAGTTTTATTAACAGCACCAATGTTGAGCGCTGACCTTCGCCTGTGTAGAAGTGAATTTTTAGGACCGTTTTGTGTCTTTAGTGATATGAGTTGAGGCGCGGGAGCGTGCCATTACGCTTAACGCGATTGGACCACACGTTGCGTCTCTTGTCATGACTCGTTCACATGCGTCACAGAGCGTCTTCCAACATTCTCGTTGACTCCAACGCGTACTCTCAGTCTTTATAATATAACATTATTTATTTTTCATCAATTGGGGATTAGATGGAAGGTTTACTTTTTGAACCTTATGTACCGTACCTACTTTTTCATTTTATATGAATGGCCATAAATTACCTATTTATTTGACCTAACCCCCCGTCCTTTCGCGAGCGCTCAACATTCGTGCCGATTACTGTACAAAATAATCATCAAGATAGGATGTAATCTTGTTCAAACACCTACTATCGTCAGGTATTGGTATTGAGTTTGTAAGTGCAGGGTCGATGGCAGCAAGAGTTTTGGCCATTGCATGATCCAATGCTGAGCTTCCTGTTGAGGAGATAGTTGCAGGTGATGCTGGAAGGGGCACTTCACCTGGTATCACTTCTATATTCATTGCTGACCT
This sequence comes from Dalla costala, assembly GCA_018245355.1. NCBI lineage: Eukaryota > Metazoa > Arthropoda > Insecta > Lepidoptera > Hesperiidae > Dalla > Dalla costala. Next base: position 3,071 of record DWMR01001048.1, on the reverse strand, counting down.
ACATAAGGAAAAAACTATTAGGTACTAGGTTGCCAACTAAGACCCCGCCATTTAGATATAGATATAAGTGTCAGTTAGTATTGTTATTTGTTAAACATTCTCATAATTTTTTTTCTAATTATCACACTTAATTAATTTAATTATAATAATATTAAATAGAAATTGTACATACTGGGCAGCTTCTTCAGCAGCAATTTTTTCTTTAATTTCTTTGAGTTCTTTTGGAATAACCCAACTGGATTCTTTGGTTTCTATGTTGTGAAAGTATACTCTTCCAGCATCTGTTGTGTACTCTTTCCAAACGCATGATGAGAGTAATTTCTTTAAAGCAAAACATGAAATACTTTAACAGTAATGCAAAACAGTAATCAGTGCTATCTAAACATCTATTACACACTTCTAGTACATATCACATACATAGTATACATCTAGTATATACCTACTTTCACAAAAACAAGCACTAAATAAAAGTCTAGTAAATAAAGTAGTCAACAAAAAGAGAAAAACTTCGGCCGCCTAATGGGGGGGTCCGGAGTTCAAATCCCAGACATGCACCTATGACTTTTCTAAGTTATGTGCACTTTAATTAATTGAATATCATCTGCTTTCGGTGACGGAAACCTGCATGCCTGAAAGTTCTCCCTAATGTTCTCAAAGGTGTGCCAATCCACTCTTGGCCAGTGTGGTGCTCAGTTGTGGGCCGGTGATGGGTTGTGATGATGAAATAATAATAGTCATGCTGTTGCAAAATGTAGCTTGATAAATTAATTAAAAAATCACCTCAGCTGGAGTCTTTAGGTCGTCAGGTTTCTCCCAGAGACTTTGCTTTGTCATAGAATTGTAGTAATATGTACGTCCATCCGGAGCCTTGTGCTCTGACCAGGGGATGGTTTGATTAGCCAGTGGGGACATTGTTGGAGCTGGAGCATTAAGGTCCTGCAAAATAGTGGAAATACAGAAAATGCACTTCTTTAACATAAGCCAAAGGTAGTAAATAACATAGGGTATCTCTATACTACTAAATAGTAAATCGTCGCAGTCGTAGAACAAAGACGGATCTGCAAATTGGCAACTTTTAGGAGAGCACTTTTGAGTTCCTACATGAGGTTTTATGTTGATGTAAATAATTATGTGAAACATCAAACACACGGTAACATAGCCAAATTTCAAGATTATAACTACTCATTATCAAAATATGACAGAAAACCTCATGTAGAGCACCTTAAAGTGTTCTCCTGTAAAGTTGCCTATTTGCAGATCCGTCTTTGTTCTACGACTGCGACGAAATGCTTGTTCATTTTTATTAGATTATTCCCCTGGTCTGTTTTTTCCTATATTGTGTCACTAATACATACCAAACTCTTCTATGGTATATCCAAAAGCAGTAACCACCATCCCTCAAAAGCTCGCACAAAGTAAGCAATCGAATCATGGGCCAATGAACCCGGCCAAGCCCACTCCAAAGCATTGGTGAGGGGCTATACATGGTAAGGAACTGAAAAGCTACTGTAGCTTGGTAGACAGAACATCCAAATGATGACCAGAGCCCTCACAGGCCACTGCAAATTAGGCAAGCACATGACCAGCATAGGACTCAGTCTTTCTGAGGAATGCAGGCACTGTAAAGAGGACCAGGAGACACCCTTTTATCCCCTCCTCCAGTACAGCCCACTGCTGAACAAATGGAATTCTCATTGTGAAATTTATATTGCATCCAAATGAGATTAAAACCATCGCCATCCAGAATGTTCTAGCTTTTCTAGAACCCATTGGACTGGATGGTGAACTGTAATGGGCCAAGGGCAAAAACAATAGCTATGGGCTATGGTCGACGTGCTTGGAGCTGAACAGCTCAAGCCACACTCTCCCAAACAAAAAAAATACATACCGATTTAAATGCTGGGAACCCCGGTGGTGGCATAGAAAATGGTGATAACATTGGTGGAAACCCCATCGGGGGCTGCAATGCCATATTAGGTGGCATTCCAGGGACAGGAGGCATTGCCACAGGTGGCGGTATAGGTGGTGGTAAGCCACCCATCATTGGTGGTGGAAGAAGTGGTGCTGTGCCTATGAGACCAGGTGAACTGGTCCCTGTAGGAGGTGTATCCTGAAAATGTTGTCATTGTTTGTGTTAATAAAAGGAGAAACAGTACAATACAAAAGAATAAAATAGAATATATTTTCTGTACGGGCTGGCTGTAACCAACTAAGACATAGAAATAAAAGATAGTCTAAAATATAAAAACTATAATATTTAGAGTTTATTATAAAAATGAGTTAAATGGATGGAATTTATTTTGAATATCATGTGGTGCTAACTATTTTATGGAGGGAATATTGAAGTTAACCTAGCAAATGTACATTTTCATTGGGGACAAAGATACATACCTCACAGTATACATTATTATTAATGACTACTAAGTTGGTATAAGTAAGTTGGAACTCTCATGGTCGCGCGGCGAGTTTTAACAGTAACTGATTGGCAATGTTAAACGGCACCGGTACTCCACTACTTGGGAGCAGTGGGTGAACTAAGCTCCAGGTCTCCTTAGTTGAGAGAAGAGACCCGTGCTCTGCAGTGGGCTTTTATGGATAGCAGCCAATTACTACCCAGTGTTTTTGAACAATAAAACTTAAAGTTACCATAATTTGTTGAGTTTTATTTAATTTCTATGTTCTGTTAAACTCACTGTTAGTCTAACCGTAATTAAACTGTATTATTGATGTATTACAGTAATGTTTTTGGGGAATTCGAAAATAATGATAACTTACCATCGTCGGCTACCTGACTGATCTGATATGAATTAAATTATTGTAATTCTGTTCTGTCACAACTCAAATTTGCCAATTACAATCACACATTGATTGAAATCCTAGTCTGTGATTGAAATTATAAAAGCATCAATCAATTAATCATACATTAATCATGGCTCATGCCCCAGCATAAAAACAATAGATTAATGGATGTCACTTTGTCAATGGAGTGAATGGAGAATGCCAGAATGGTGCGTGGAATGGTGGAAACCAATGTGGAAACTGGAAACTACTCTATCACAGACTAGGTAGAC
>DWMR01001047.1:0-10302 GCA_018245355.1 Dalla costala | reverse complement strand
AATTTCTAAAATCATTTTCAACTTGTCCCCGTCCCATCGCGCCGTTGTTTCTTTTTGCTCGGCCCCTTAGGGTCGTAGCGTGATGTTAAATATATATGTATAATAGTCTTCCTCATGAATGTGGCTATCATATACAAAAATATTTTTTCAAACCTGACTGGTAGTTTCAGAGATTAGCGCGTTCAAACAATCAAACTCTTCAGCTCTATTATATTATATACTTAGTATAGGTTATAGATTACAAGAAGAGTTAAAAATGTGAACGTGGAAGCCCACAAGATAAGTCAAAAATGCAGATAAAATTAAATTATGGATTCAATATGACTGTGTTACCTACTGTGTAAAAAATTTTGCTCGTGCAACTGATATCTTAATATGTGCTGTGACATCTTAACAATAGGAGAGAGAGAGATAATAAGGCACTTACCGACGAAGCTGTACTGCAGACTCCTGGTGAACTGCGTGCGGTCGGCCATATCGTTCTGGATAGTGGGGAACGAGGAGGCGCCTCCAAACGCAAACATGATAATGCCCACAGCCAAGAAGAAATCGGAGAAGCCGTGGATGCCCCAGCGGAAGACAAAACTGAAGCGGGCCTCATTCATCATCTCTATGAAGTACAGCACGCACGCCACCACCGCTGAGATGAACGCGACGATCCCCAGAAACCTGCAATTTCATGACATTACGACGCTTTCCCAGCAGCTCAGTTCACCTAAAACACCCTTATGTAGGAACTTACCCACATGAACCGTGTATTTGTTCGGGATAAAAAGCCTGGAAAAATTATGCAAAAACATCACGTCGTCAGAGCGATGGGTTCTGTCGCAGCGTGAAAAAAGGAAAAACCATCAAACCAGGAAAGACACTTTCACATCCTACTAGATAATACCATGGACGTATTTTTTATTAGGTCCATGGATAATACCTAATCCTTCGAATAACATAAATCCGAAAGTTTGTGTAAATGTTTGTTACTCTTTCCGCAAACATATAGCAGGAAAGTATGCACAAACAAATACCTAAGTCGCGGATTGGTAGGTATACATGCTATACTTAAAACTAAATTAATGACAATTTCTGTGAAGCCAAGTAATGTCTGATATGTGTCTGATTACATTTTAGGGTCTGTGGCGAATTGTCAATGTGTTATACGACATTGGTCAACTGCATGTTTACTTTGTGATGAAATAAGAAATTGACTTGTTTGAATACTTACGAAGAGTTTATGGCCGTCCCTAACAGCAGAATAGGCATCATAACAAAACACCCATCGCACCGAGATACCAGAGGCAGAACAGACACTACAAAAAACTTACGAAAAGTCTTTTGGCGTGCCGAATAGCAGGATAGGCGTCACTGCTCCCGCCGCGATGAGGTACCAGAGGCAGATGGTGAGCGAGGGTGAGAGCGACAGGAAGAGCTGCTCCACTATCTGCGCCGCCAGCAACAGGTACACCTCCGAGATGCCGAACTGGGTCACCACCATCGACATGGAGACAATCGCGCTGGAAAGTCAAGTAAGTATGTATAATATTATTAATATAATAATAATAAAAATTTTATATTCTATCACACATCTACGACACACGATACACAAAACATACCTACCCCACAACATAGACACACTACACAAGACACATAAAACACGACTCACACACACAACATACAGATAAATACATCGTTACCTAGTCACTTGGTTTAGGCCCGTGCTAGGTTTCTAAATACCGACCCTAGAGGCCGAGTTTTAACTAAAAGTTAAAGAAAAATAATAATAAAATTAGACAAATTAATGCTTGGACGTGATATAATTAGATTAGATATTATATCAATTTCAGGACTTAAAAGCTATAATTGAGCAGCAAATTACCTATGTCCTCGTATATAAATATCAACAAATTGAGTTTTCTGCGTAGGTGTTGCTTAAACCTTCCTATTTATGTATATCTTGCTTAAATATTATTAACAGGGTTGGCTGATCAATAATACAATTAGTCTCCAATTAATGTTTCGACTCTATCTAGAGCGCAGAAATATCCATGTGATGGCGTGATCTCCGAAAGTTTGGGGTAAGTTACTAATCGGTCATGCCAGTTGGACACAGAAAACTAGATAAATGAGAAATTGATTGTACGAGTTCGAGTCGTCGCTAAATGGTTTAACTATTTTCTGGAAAAATCTGCTTTGTTCCGAACGGAATGTGAGTTTCATAGGGTTAGAAAAAGTTCGTACTGTTCTGTGGAGCATTCATGATAAAACAGTGGCGCGTCACTATTTTTTATGGTATCACTGCTTCGGAATTGCTTGCGAAGCTAGGAGGCGCCTCCTTCCTCCTACCGACACCGCTCGATACATAATTTAAAAGAACGTTTCGCCGGAAGGTGCGAGGCTGCGGGGAATAGCTTGTAAAAATAAATCTATTTATCACTCAATATACAGTGTGTTCATAACAGTTTCCACAACTTTCAGCACGTCACGACACTCACGACCGTAGCGCAAATGCGAACCGTATTACTGAATGTAATGAGTAAACACGGGTATTTAAAAAATATGGGTTAAGGTTAACAACTTCCTCTTTCTGCCACCTGTTGAGTTTTTGCTTAAAACATTGCATGAGCACCTAATACTCATTGAGTGTCCATCATAATGGTTACATGGATTACTTGGATTATACGTGGAATCAAAGCGAATCGAACCTAATAGAAGCTATATTATATACTTATAGATATCTTATTTGTCTGACAAAGTTAATAAAACTCGGGGGCGGCCTGGAGGTGGATAGTTGAAAGCTATAATGTAGGTACATAATGGAAAAAATTCATAAGTTCTTATTTACACTTATTGTTCACAAGTATATATGTATAGTGTTAGCGGTCGGTCTCGGGCTCGGGTGTGTTCGTTAGATAGCAGTCATTGTAGACACCCGTTCGATGACGCAGTAAAGGTCAGTAGCAACAGCAACCATCTATTCGAAAAAGTGAACCTAATTAAGCCCTAGTACCAGGTACAGCATGCGTGAAACACGCTCCTGGTATCCTAAGCTACCCTGGCGAAAAAAATGTACATAATTAAGCCCTAGTACCAGGTACAGCATGGCCCTGCATGCTGCATGGGTGAAACACGCTCCTGGTATCCTTAGCTACCCGTGCCGATCTGCTTCAGGGGCTTAGATGATGGTCGTAGACTCCTAGCCAATCGCATACCAGATAGATTAAGGAGGAATAGGTTTGGATTCTCTCATGAATCCACAACGCAATACCCATTGAAGTATAATGTAGTACCTAGTTATGTACTTAGTAGTTCAATGGAAATAACGCAATTTCCTATTTTCTGAGATTTCGGCGTGCTAGTAGGATTCCCAAAAATAATCATAGAACAGAACATGTAACTTCAAATTGAAATTTACGAAGAGATCGCGATAAGTAGGGTCCGCAGTTCGTAGCGATGGTTTTACGATCTGGAAAAGACGTAAGATACCGCCTTATCTATCGAAACCCAACCCTTTTCACAGTCGCTTTTTCAGACAGCACTTTGTCGACATAAAAAACTTAATAACCAATTGATTCTTTCGTATTTCCAAAGTGTTCGTTCCTTATACATTTTATATTTCATAGATTATTAGGGTTCCGTTCCTCAATTTTCGTCTACTAAGTATGATCTAATTCTTTTAGAAGTGGCTTAAATGATTAAGTTCAATAGGCAGCCATAGGCCCTGTAACAAAACCACGTGTAACAATCAACATAATCAAAACATGGCGTTAGTATATTTCATACTTACGGCCTATAATTATTTTAAATACTATGTTGCACATAGGACACACATGCATACCTACATACCATGTTTACCATTCTTAAATGTAGGTATACCTGTGCGGAACTTTCAGGGCAGGATTTACCTCCTACCTTTTTTTTTTTGCTTGCGGGTGGGAAATCTTCAAAAGATACCCGATCTCTGGGGGGGGGGCGACCGGGTTATGTGAGATTTTTACCCACTAAAACCCCCTCGACAGCCTTCCAGCGCATATAGGACGGCTACGGGATCTCAAAAGAACGCACCGGAGATACTTTTAAGTCCTAGGAGTTAAAAATGCTGCTCGTCGTATTAATCCACTTCGACAGTCAGTAAAACACCTACTTTACTACCGCCGACACGCTCGAAAAAGCGAGGAAAAGGATTAAGTTAAATAAATAGGGATATCAAAGTGGGTACACACCTGTCGCGCCTCCAGGGAGGGCAGGTCATCCCTATTGGGCTTGTTGAAGTCCTTCAGGTCTGGAGGGCTGTATAGCGTGCGCGTGATCACTATGAAAAGCTGCTTCACCGGGACCACCACGCCGTGCCTGCGGGGAGGGGTCAGTGTGTACACGCGCAACAAGTTAAACTAGGCTAAGCCTATCGCGGAAGAATAAAAAAAAAACAAGAATAATAATATAAAATTATACCTATTCTATACTATCTATATCTATACTAATATTATAAAGAGGTAAAGTTTGTAGAGTATGTATTTATGTATGTATGTATGTATGTAGGGGGTAATCGTTGGAACTACTGAACTGATTCTAAAAATTCTTTCACAAATAGATAGCTACACTATTAACTAACAGCATAGGCTACCGTTTCTTTTTTTTTAAATTAGGGATCCTTCTTATTTTCCCATTTATGTAACCCAAGATGGAAAGTTCTCTTTCTATGGGATTTATTGAAATTTGGACAGTACGACGTCTGTCGGGTCAGCTAGTTATAATATAAACTAATAAATTTAAGTAATTTCCAAAGACATTATATGTAGAAAACAGGTCAAGCATAGTAGAAACAAACATACAGTTGGTCAAATAACTTTATTTCTATTTCCATTCTAAATTTAAATAACCCAGCATGAATACCTACTAGGTACCTACTAGGGTATTTAATTATCCACTGGACCAAATAAGTTGACACATGTTCAACTAATCCTAATATATTGACATGGCGCAAGCATATCTGATTTGTTGTTGATTTAATTATGTTTAAACGCATAATTTTAGGATTTGTTACACTTTCGAGAACCATAAATTTTAAAACATACTTCATGTACAAAAGTTTTTATAAATGTCTTTACCAATTTTGCCTTTCCGTATTATAGTTATTAATAGCCTTCATAACAAACATGTTGAAACCCATAATATTACCATACCTACTCAACCTAGCGTAAGCCATGAGGTCAATTACAAATACCATGTTTAGAAGCTTTATAGGGCCCATAAAATAATCCACAAAGCGAAATAAACGGTATTGCTATTCAACGTACTGAATCAATGACATTTCAAATTGTAGTAAAGACAGGTAAAATAATTACTTACTAGGTATGTTGTTGATTTGAAATCATACTTACATTGTAAGCTTGCAATAGCACACAAGTAGAAGCTTGGCAAACACGTAATGTATAGAGTACAGTATTAAAAGGATCTTTCAGCACTATTCCGAAAATATTTTTTTAGGCGAAATCAACATAGACTTGTTGTATGCAATAAACATTTAGATCAGACCATACAACATGCACTAAATACAATAAATCATGAGCAAACAATAGATAAAGGCCCCTATTTCATAGCTATCAGCGCAGGAATAATAGAAACGTTAAAAGGGTTGAAACAAGCATTATCTATTACGGAGAGATGTGACATTATCTGTAATCGGCGGACACTACAATGGCTTAAGTTCGATCAGATTCACGCGATTCAGATGTTAATATCTTTGAGATAGGGGATAAAGTCGAGTGCGATTGGTGACTTAAATGTGACGCATCGGCCGGGTCGGTGTCCGCGCCGCTATCTAGGATCCCGGCCTTCGACTCAACCCCGGGCGTCCACCGTCACCCTTATCTCAACAAACGAGGACAAAGATCCGACGCCGCAATTTATAAACACAATAAACAACTCCGACAAAATTAATTAGCGATAAAAGCGGAGAATTTCAATTTGAAACCAATCGTGATCTCAGCGAGGACTCGTCGATCGTTAACGAAGATAATGGACCCCGGGAGATTGCCAAAAACGAGCAAAAATTGTTCAAAGCAAATAAAGGCGAGCGTGCCTCGTAGAAGGAACCAGTTTTCAGAACGGGCCCGGGCCGATGCGAATAAGATAATCGACTGCGGCAATTCCGATGTAGAAAAACGGACAGAGCCTTCCTCTGCATAATTAGCTATCAATGAATTATTGAACTGGACGAAGAACAAAGCCTCAGTAATGGTACGCCGTCAAATTAAAGTCAGCGGCACGATACATCGGGGTCGGCTATGTAAATGTTTATACGGCGTGGATGAAGAGTCACGAAGTCATTTCGAAATAACCGAAGACAAATTGATTGAAGGTACTCGGAATGCAGCCTGTTGGATATTTAGTTAGACGAGCCACGGGTTCTCAAGCATGATAAGCAAAATTGATGGATGACAATGCGTGTATTAGTACTGCGGCCAACAAAAGAATAGTTAATTAATTCCACGATGAAAGTTAACAAGAAACACAGGAAACCCTTCGCGGCATCAAAAACAAATCATAATTACGACGGCATAAAAAGTGTTTGTAAAACAAAGATTGCATCTTTATGTAATAAGACGACAAATAAGTTTTTTAAATAAAACTAAAAAAAATTAAAATTTAACTTTACTTTTACTTTAAAATTTAAAAGAAAACGTGAGTATTGTAATTTTTATCATCTGACAAGGAACAACATTTTACTGATGTTAAAAGGACCGTAACGGGTTATTTTAAGGGTCCATTTGGAGCTCATGTTAATTAGTTCGGCGTTGTAATTGGACCGATATCTCGAAATGTATCGCTCACTGGAATTTCAATGGACGCATTTTCAGATTTAATTCAACATTTTAAGCATTCGTGTAAAGCAACTCTTAACAATGTTGTAGCAATACACACACAGAAGTTTGAGATTTATAAGTGAAAATACCAAACCTACATTACATAAATATGCCAGCGCTTTGTCAAATGACTTCAAACAATACAATATGTCAACGAGCTTTGGTTGGGCTTTAATTGCTAAAAATGGCAAGTTGTAAACGTTTGAAGAATTTACTCAAAGTGTACAGTGTTCAAAGTGAATGTGAGTGAAGTTCAGAGTGAATGTAATAAATAAACAAGCACGAACCCTAATAAATAAAGATCTAGAACAAATGTGGATACAAACAACTTGCTTGTTAAATACTTTTACAGGTTGTTTTTTACTTTTACAAATGAGTTGATGTTATTAACGACGAGACTGTAGGTAACGGGAGTAGAGTTGTAGGTACTTTCCCAGAATCGATTTCCGTTCGTATTAGACTAATAAGTATTCTAAAGTTAGGCAAACTTCGCGTGTCGCGTGGTGGCGCCGTTTTAGCATACAATGCCAGCAGATATGCGAGTGAATTGTAATTTTAAACGCCGTTCTATGTTCTTTCCGGGACTTTACTATCAGCACTGTAATAATCGTCTTCAACTAATATTTCATACAAGTATAATTTGTATCTGCATCAATGATCTGTATGTATCTGATTGGCTAATCGTTGTGGCAGCCTTTAGAGAGCAACTAAGAGACCACAGAGTAAATACGAAGGAGACTGTGGTTACTCCTATACACCGTATAAGAAGAAGATATAGCTACATTCTGTCTGCTTCTTGAATGTCACGTCCGAGCTAGATGATGCAGGCAGCTGTGCTTTGCGTGGTGACGACTCGATGAAAGCTTGCTGAAGTAGCCATCTTGTGGCGTTACTGCCCCTCTAGATAAAAATATTTTTCTCTCACGGTAACGCTATCGACATCTTCAAAATGTATGGGTAATTACGGAAAAGGGACGTGCTGTCACGCCATGTGTCAAGGTCACTACCATACATTTTGAAGATGTCGTTAGCGCTAGCGTGAACGGAAAAGATATTTGTCTAGAGGGGCTGGTTGTGTTACTATCCCAGCTACGTCATTTCCAGAAGTTTCCCAATATTCACGTGGCAGATAAAGTGCAGGCCTTGTGTTGTGACGTTGGGTGGCATTTCGCTATCACAGCCACGTCGTGCGTGCCTCTTGCGTGAGTGGGGGTGTTACCTTCCCACCGACCCTGGTAGAATTGTACGGAGTCGACCTACAGCTACATTCATTCCAGAAGTTTCCTACTCACGTCTCAGCTAGGTGATGCAGGCAGCCATGCCTGGCATGGTGGCGTCTCGGCGGCAGTTCGCTGTAGCAGCCGCCGCCGCGCCGTGACCGGCACATGTAGCCTGTGCTCACACACTGCGCCGTGTTGCAGTAACACCGCGCGCCCTCGGTGTCTTCGGCTTTCTGATCTGCAACCAAGGAGAGGAACTTGAGAAACTAAGTACAATAAGCACTGGTTCAGGTACCAATTTATGGTTGGAACAGGTGTAGATGTAATCATTGAAGAAACAACAACTACAAAAATAGTATTAATGAACCTAACTCTGATAGATTTGTTTAAATGAACAAGTGGGACTAATTGGAACAGACCTTTTGCATGTCAGTCAGGCACCTCGACAATTTGGGTCAAATGAACATGATGACTTAATTAGTTCGAACCATTAAAGGAGACTTTGGTCCGAGAGTGACTATCAATGATGCGAAGACCGACACCAGCGGTCATCATAATCATTTGCGACCTCAAAGTCACAAAAATTTGATCGTATCTTTGTTTAAGATCCTATCGAACTTTTGTAAAACTATTGATTAATTGATGCAAATTGTGTTGCAAAATTTGTATAAAGCAAGGCATGGTAGCAAGGACTGAAAACCAAACAAGAACCGTTTTTAATTTACTCCCACAAACTCAAAGCACCTTTATTGCCAACCGAACGATAAAACATATTTACGAGCGATGAAGTTTATTATTTATTTATAGCGGCTGAGTCGAGCAGGAAATTGTCACCGGGATCGCTCAGGAAACGCTGCAAATACTGGTGGCCAATCCAATCACAATCGCAGAGGCGCCTGCGCTCGTAAATTTTGATGGCTGCCGATACATTGCGCCTCCACCTAGACGGAGCCACACGCGGGTTTATTGCTTTCAACAATTTAGCTTTATTGCAACTTGATTTGTTTCCTGTCTGCAAATTTATCCGTGACCGTTTCGCATGACATGTGCACACTCTGTAACTGGTGTCTGCTCGACACGGCACTCGTTACAAGTGGCATCGAAATGAGGAAGAATACTGTCATTTAGTTCATTCTAAATTGCGCTGTATGTTTGTTCCTTACGAACTGTCAACTTTCATAGAATTTGCATAAAAAAAATGCGCAGCTTTTAGATGTATTGCAATAGGAATATATAAATTCCCAAGTGACGTCAAGATGAAGAGAAAGTGGGAAAAGCCATTTTCGATTCGCACTTTAACTGGCTCACTCGCCAGAATAGATTACGAATCTAATAAAACACCTTAACAAAAACTCAAAGATCACTTAAACCCGATAAAAGCAATGAACGGGTTTTTGATACGTTGTTGACAGGTAACACACACACAGCGCCCTCTGCCGGAAAAGCTTTCGGTAATCTTCTCCTTTGAAAATCTGTAAATAGTGCCAAAACTTCATAATTCATTTATTTTGCTCACATGCTTATTTATGACTAATGTAACTTCATTTACTTTTGAGCAATTTCTTAACATATCTAGATTCTAGACTGACATAGTAATTTGTTTTCGACATTATTCGAATAAAGATTTTTGACAGAAATGATAAATTAATTGTACATAAAAACGTTTTGCCATCATTATTGATTTAATATAAAATTGTTACTATTAACTTTACATTTTGTAGTATATATTTAATTGTTGCAAATTATTAATTTTAAATAGTTGTAGGTACTACGACCCACTCGATTTGTATAAAACTTGGTAATTTATGAAGATTTGTAAATATTTTTAGGAATAGTCTTAAATAACGTTAATTAAGTTATTTATTGTGCAATGTAGCAGTATTAGATGAAATTGTGAATTTGGCGGTATTCTGAAGAAATGTACGCGACGGGAAATGAGTAAGACAGAAACATGAGAAATACATGGATATACAGAAGACACATTTTTAAAGTTTGTACAGAAATACATTGTTTCAGAATACTTCCAATTTATCGATCGTAAAAGTAGCAATTTATAGACAGAATCTTATTAAAACAAGTCGAAAACTCTAGAAGTATTTTATTTCTCATTCCTCAAACCTTTACACGTAACTCGTTTTATATCATTTATTTTTATATCATGAGTGTAGCAAACGAGCTTGCAGTCCCACCAACCGCTGCCGCCCATGGACATCTGTGACAAACTT
>DWMR01001046.1:0-10303 GCA_018245355.1 Dalla costala | reverse complement strand
ATGTAGAAACTTTAAAGTGCTCTCCTAAAAAGTTGCCAATTTGCAGATCCGTCTTTGTTCTACGACTGCGACGATTTATCTTCATTAATTACTTTGTTATAGCGGCATTCTCTCAGCGGCCAGACTATAATTGTATACTCCTTCACATACAAGAACCAACCTTTTGCGCTTTCACGAACCTTTGCTGCAGTAGAGCCGGGTAGATATTTTGATGTAATGTAAGTAAGTTGATAAATAAGGGAGTTTGAGAAATTCAGTTTCACATTTATTGTCAGTCTATTAACTGAAAACACAGTCTAAAGAAATTCAACGTGCATTCATGAAATAATTTTGTTACGATGCTATAATGAATTACTCAGGCGCTATGCCAATATCTTTCAGTCTTCCTTTAAAGATACGACTCGTGGACCCTAACACGAAAGTATACTGTCAAACCACTAATATCGATCGAACGTTGCCTTCGGGGGACTTTCTTGCTAAGTAAACGCACGATCCGTCCGAACGTAGCGTGTTTCGTTTTTCGTACTAGACACCATGGCGCGGACTTACCGACTGTAGTGTAGTAGCAAATTAAGCTGTCCTTATCCAAATCAGATTTCTAGAAACTTGTAATCTGCAAATTGGCAACCGCTAGTTAATGATAACCTGGTCTTTTGAGCTATAAGGACAACCATTCAGGACAGTCATTCCTAGTTAGTGATAGAAATTAAGCCTAAGTAGGTACCTACCTTGATTTTGAATATTTGATTTGATTAACCTAGCTGGTGACTATCGTAAATTGTGGGGTGAGCTGCGTGAGCTTACGTCTTGAGGTTTTCTCAGTAGACGACAAATTGGTTCTTCAGAAAAGGCGTAAAAAGAGCTCTCCATCCGGGCAGGCAACTCCTCTGGTGTTGCATGTGTCCATAGGCGACGGTGACCACTTATCATCAGGTATCCCGTCTTCGGTATTCGTTAGGCTAATATCTATATTTTAATTTTAAAAAAATTTAAAGAGAAACTTCTACCTTTAACAACACAAAAACTTCGGTTGATACCAAAACCCCAGGATAAATATAATAGCCTTGTACTGAAACAAAATATCGGCCCTATTTATTATACCTACTTACATACATACTTACAAAGTAGGGTGCAACTAGGTAAGACTAGTTAGCGTGATTCAGAATTTTAATCACCCCATCTATTAAAACCCATAGAATTATACCTAATATACTTACGTAAGTTTCCCCAGCACGTGTACCTACATATACCAACTGATACACGCGTCCGTTCCTTTATTTTGTCAGGCATAGAATAAACATAGGTACCTACCTACTTACCTAATATTAAGGATTTCATCACTAAGATGCCTTCCCAAGATTTTTTCTGAAATGGCTTAGGCCTAGGTATTTCATTTCTTTGTTCGAGACAAAGAAAACGGACTATCATTTAGCTCTATTTAATTTTAAATCAATATTTCACCTGCTATTACTACTATTAGGTGCTGCTTACCTAAAATATTTTAAATACCTACTTTAAGTAATCTTCTCATACAGGCAAATGCAACTTGAACACGATGGGGACCCACTCAATTTAACAAGTGTGTATCAGATCCCAGGCAATGACCTCATGCTGTTTTATAACAGAGATAATAACAAAATTCACGGGATAAATCGAAGGGTGATCCGAACCCTTCGGCCGCCGTACACGTCACACCGCCGAGTAAATCGAAGGTTCGTTGACCCCGAGGGTGGAGATTTAATGACACACCCCTCCGCACAAATCTTCGGGTGTACCAAATATCTGTTATTCGGGGCCCCTATTTATTCCTGTGTCATGCTTGTGTCTGTTTTCCTTATAAAAGTAACAGGCAGCGCCATTTTTTATTGTCCTCGGGGGGTGAAATAACTTTTACTTAGCCCGTGTACTGTACATTCACCCTTTGTAATATCGATTGAGCACATGGACATCGAAGTGAAAATGCAAATTTTTGACTTTGTAATCCTTCGAAAATAATTCGAATTCAAAACGAATAGTTTTGAAATTGTATTTTTAGTTCGATTGCAAAGACTTCTAAGTTGGTATACTCTAGTATGTAGTTATTTTGCACGTGTTATCTGATATTTTTAAATGTCTATAGGTAGGTATTACCTATGACGAAATAAAATAAACACGTCAAGTAGTAACGTAAATAACATCGATAGTTTGGGAAATTTAGGGTGACAATTGTTAATTCATTCCTGAGATTAAACTTTTACTACATTGTAATATGTGGCTACTGGCTACGAAGTCATAAAACGCAAAATATTAGAATAATGGTAACTTTATTAATTCTAATGCAAATAACATTACAACACCTATTTTGTATTGAGCATTATACAAGGGTTAGGAATATTTTGGTATCAGGTATAAAATGAAAGATTATTTTAAATACATTATTGCTAATGTCGTTATTTAATGTCTAGTTCAATATTTCCTACGTCAGATTACATTCGTTGACATTTCAAGTTATTGGTAAGTAAGCCAAATATGTTTCAATACATTCGGCTATTTGTACTCTGTCTTAAAATGCTAGCTATACCTAGGCCAAAACCTTACAATACCCGAACCTGCCCAGAACAAACAAACAAACAAAAAAAAAACTAAGTAATTTGTTAAATGTGATTAAGTAAGTAAATAAACACTAAAGAATCGAAAAAATGTTAGATTTTAAATTAAACTGAGACTACACTAAACACAAAATACCACGAAATACTACAAAACCAGAACAAAACATTAATAAAGAGGACAGGTGTGTATTGGTCGTGTCAACACAGTATGCAATAAGCTTTATAGCCGAACATTAAACGCGAATATCGGCAGATGCAGAACAATACATTTCACAGTAACAACCCGTAGACTAAAATCTTTTGTATTCGTCACCTCAGCTAAGTACGTTCCCAATTACAAGTCAAAATTACCCATTTTCGTATTGAAACTGGACAAGACTGTATTGACCGTTGAGCGTTGAGCATACTGTATTGACTCATATTAAACGTTTTATCGTAGGCAAAGTTTAATCGAATTAGGGACGACACAACACAAACTATTATATAGTAAATAAGCGATTCCAAATCTTTTTGTATTTACATTACATCAGTAACATTTTTCAGAGTAACATTCGTAAGTCTCGGGAGGTTCGACTGTCACGTAGGATCAACTGTCTAGGCTACAAGTAGAGAGTTTAGTTTAGGACACCACAAAAGACTATGTACACAGTCTTTGTTTCGTGTACAACGCTCAAATCCTATACAGTCGCTGTGATCAGACGCTGTCTAGACTAAAGGCGCCCTCACAAAGTATTCATTGCATTGAGGCAGCCTTTGCGAGACAAGTGGCTTCATTTACGAACACAGTCCCGCTTAACACAACCCGCGACTTTTCATATCTACTTATTCGAGATTGAATGAGATTCTAGCAACGAAAGAAAGAAAAAAAGAAAGTACGTTTGATGCAACGTTTCGCTAATCGGATAGACTGAATTATTTGCAATATTACATTTACCAAAAAATTTAACAAATCGCTCGGCATCTTTATCATAACCAGTTTAAAAAATTATAGCTTAGAGAACCAGTTAGATACTATAAACTTTTAGAACGGGAATACTTTCGAATACGCATTTTTATATTCATCACCAATATATACATTTTATAACATCCTTTAAAGGTCGAGGCTGCGTTTATTGGAGCAATGACTTCTCATTTTTTTTCTGTATCAAAAGTATCCCCGTTGAAGTCGATGACGAGATATTTGAAAATGCAACAGCAAAGCATATTCACTGTCAGAACAATTCAACAAATATGGCAATATTATGTACAATTCAAAGTAAAATTGAGTCAACGTAACGCGATAAGTATAAACGTTGGTGCACTTTTCCCCGACACTAATTTTTATGCAAAAGCATGCTTTTAGGACAGTCCCGACAACAATACCTAAAAGCTAAAAAATTATTCTATTTGAATATCGAATAACAACCATTCTCTTTTTCTCAATCTCTCTTTTCAATTACCAAAGGGTTAATATTTGCGCCAAAAGATTTGGAATGGCTCAACAGATTAAATTACTCAGAGGTACATTTTTTAAACTGTGACTAGTTGTACACACCATTCGTTATTTTGTTACCGTGCGTTCCACAATGGTACATTTATTCTTAAATTAAAGAAACACCACACCAACGTAATTTAAACACAAATCCTAAAGGACTACATTTTATATTAGAGAACACAGTTTTTTTTTAAATACTTAAGTAAAGGTACTTAAAGATTTAATGTTGCGCAAAATTATAACTGACTAGTTCCGTGTAGTTAAGTACTTTAAATAAATATTATTATACTTATTGAAACATTTATGCTTATCAGTATTACAGACATTAAAACAAATACTTAAGACAAAATGCATTATATACGAGCCAAGAGAAGATCCAACTTCATTTACTCCGTTATATGATATGCATCTAATCATTTACCTACCAAATAATTTAACTATAATAGTGACAGAATCTACCAAATACGAATATATCGGTTATACATATAAATAATTAAGTGGATATAAATGTTCAATTATTGAGTAAATTTACTGAACTAATTTTTTAAAACTTACATGTTCTAAATACAATATATTAAGTATAACATCAAATGAAGTCTATAAATATTTCTATTATCTAGTACGAGAATAAATTATGAATTATACATTACATACTTAAATGTTATAATAAATAGTGATTACACAATCAAATGAATTAGAGAGACAATATCATGCCATGAAAGTTAAACATTCTACGGATTACATTGTAATTCAATGGAGATTGCAAAGTAATCCAGCAGACTTGCTACCTGCACCAAATCCCTTATTAAATCTAGAGAATATCTGAGAAATTACTAGCAGTAAATTTCAAAATGGATGCCTTTAGACATATCCCCACCCCAAAAATTATTCGACTGTCAATCTAACCGTAAAAATGTGCCCACAAAATGGATGCCTTTGATTATTCAAGACGTTACAAAACATAGAAAAATGTTGATCAGACACTATAGTCAGGTCATGGTCCTTATACATCATAATTTCGATTGAGATTTCTGAGCAGTCATATTTAATCATAAGTGTTAGATCAAGACATACTAATTATTGAGAAAAAAAAATTATATATGAAAAGAAA
The DNA here is from genome assembly GCA_018245355.1 of Dalla costala. Taxonomy (NCBI): domain Eukaryota; kingdom Metazoa; phylum Arthropoda; class Insecta; order Lepidoptera; family Hesperiidae; genus Dalla; species Dalla costala. The sequence goes on along the minus strand of DWMR01001046.1, from coordinate 5,130 downwards.
TCATTTGAAATATTATGGCTCTAAACATATTAACGATTGATTTATTCATCACACTTACTAATCATTTTGTGCACGAGTCAAGCTCCAGGATTTGAGTAATTTATAATTAATTACTTCAATAATTACAATTACTAATGGTACGGTCTTCCTTATATCAATTTATAAAAGCCTGTATGGAAGATATTGCTTAAAATTAGTGTCTCAGCTTGTCGCAAATTCAATCTAACGATTAAATCAGTCGTATGACATCTTTGGTAGTCTAAAAAACACAGTTTGTAAATATAAAGGTATTTCTAATAATATATTTTCTCTTTAATTATTGCAGATACTTCGATCCAAATATCTATAAAGATGTGTGGTATAATTGCACAGTTTCTCATATACATATATATTAGTAATATCTTTCTTTTCATACTTTTACTTAGAGTAATCTTTTAATATTGCACTGTAGATTCTCATAAAAAATTAAATATATTGCTTGTCATCTGTCTTGTTTGATGGAATATAATTATAGTCATTCTTGTAAACACTTACATTTTTAAACAATTATCTAGCGTCTGTCATTAATCTGTAAGGACTTACAGACCATAGCCAATTGTTTTGTAATAATTTGAGGCATACCTATTTCCTAAGGAATGCTTCATTTAGCTCACAAAGTTTACATAGTTCAGCTATGTATCAAATTATTACAAAATAAATATTAAATATAAATAAGTTATTTTATAAAGTAATAGCATCTTCAGAGTCAGTCATTTGGAATCGAGGATTTCCAAATTAAATTTAGTTTTATGTTATAAATGATCATTGCCTATAATTAAATCAAACCTAATTAATTTTTTTTGAGACTTGTAATTTTCATAATTATGGGCACCATAATCTCTAGACTACATTTTTCAATGCATTCAAGAGCTACTATTGTAAAACTCATATTATGGCATCATTACGTCAAAATTATTCCAAGTTGCCATGTGACATTTTTATGATTGTGATGATTTATGTGATGTGATTGTTTGTACTCGTTATGTATGAACACTGGTTTTAAGTTGGTATCATGTCATGATTTGCACCACTGACTATTTCCTATGCAATACTTAAATAAAACTGAACATCCTGATGACAAACCACGACTGAGTTTTGATCAACATTTACGCATTAGCTATAATTTATTGACTAGATATTGAGGACTTAGGATTTACTCTTATTTGTTTTAAAGCTGACCTGCAGCACTTGACCGTTAAGAGAATATCCATTCAACGATTGGATCGCAACAACTGCCTCATCGTAGTTGGTCATAGTAACAAAACCATACCCTTTACACTTGTTAGTTGCCGGATCCCTGATTATTTTAACACTCTGAACAGCACCGAATGGGCCAAACAGTTGCCAGAGAATGCTCTCCTCCGTATCAGCGCCAATATTGTACACAAAAATGCACCAGCCGGAACCGCCAAGAGCATTGCCCTGTATGAGGGGATCTGCAAGTGGAGAGAATCGTTGCAGACCTTTATTAATTGCAAGCAGGGCCTTACCAGCAGGTCCCACGAAGCGCCGGGCAGCCGCCGGGGCCAAATACGCCGCGAGAGGCGCCAGCGCCTTGTTCTGGTTACTCGGGTTGTTTGCACATTTGACTGTCATGGGTCCCGATCCACCCGGTGGGACGGTGCCGTTGAGTTCACGAATCGCCGTCTCCGCCTCGCAACGCTGATCGTAACGAATGAAGGCGACTCCTCTGGACGGCCCCTGGATGTTGTGATCCTCCATGCCGCCCTGCATCAGGTGTCCCACATTCATGTTTTCGTGAAGAATGCGGGAACTGATTATGGTGCCGTAAGGGCTGAAGAGCTTCTCCAAGTCCTGCTGCGTCATGTGCTTCGGCAGTCCCGACACGTATAAGTTGGCTCCCTTTATTGCGTCGGAACTGGGACGGGCGTAAGACACTTTTATAATCTTATTCTGTAAGCGCAAACCGTTCAGTGTGTTCACGGCTTTCTCGGCGTCCTCTGTCTTGTGGTAGTTGACGAAGGCGTACCCGAGGCTCTGCCCGTTGAGGATGTGGTCGGGGAACACTGTTACCTTGTCTCTGATCAGCTTGCAACTCTCGACCTCGCCGACGCTGGAGAAGAGAGACCTGATCTCCTCCTGGGTCATAGTTTGAGGCAAATAATTCACTATTAAATTAGTTTTCGATTCGTTGTTGCACGGCTGCAACTTACTACCATTTTGCGTGGGCTGATTCGCGTTCATCGAGTCGAGCGGATTTGCCATCATTTTGAATTAGTTTATCACGATTTCGTTCTAAATTTCACTATATCGCTTCGTTTCGTTTGCAAGAAAGATTTGCTCTAATTAAACCATAGATACTTGAGTTGTAGCGTTAACTCCAGGTCGCGTTGGTTGAAAGCATATGCAAGGAAAGAAAATCAATAAGATGCTGTTCACTCTCGTACTTATCCTGTTTACGGTGGTAAAGTTCCGAGACCGTTGAATCAAAACGTAACCGGGAACACAAATTAACGGTAGTTTATTAGATGTTAAGGAGAATATTAAAGTAAAGTGTAAAGGAAATCAACCAAAAATCTTTGCGACTTGCGACCTATTCTCGTAAATTCATTTCTTTCACTTCACTTTCTTTTTAAAATGTTGCCATGATCTACAATTGTATAAATGGTGTCACGTTATTCGCCTATAATGTAGGGGAAAGTTTTGGGGAAAATGGGAACTTTATTTTATTTTCATAAACATACAGAATACCACTGATATTTCGTTCTCCTTAAGGGGATTAATTGATACTTTTGCACACCTTACCTACTTCAACCATTTGCTAATAGTTACATTTAAAACTAATTATTTTTAAACAAAAAGGCTGTTGGAATCTTTTTCTTTTCCTTATTTTATTTTATTTGAAGTCCAAAGTTGTACATTAAAATCATCTGTTTGCACATTATGTTCTAGTTTTCTTTTATTATTGAATGAAAGTCATTAAGTTTATGGCATTAATGAATATTTGGTTATTTTTTACTGAATTAAAAAATCTTATTGGAATTTTTTAATACGTTATACCTACTCATACTAAAATACCACAAACTCAAATATTAAAATGTTTCTTATAGCATTTAACCACTATCAAACAATACAAAATCAGGTTCTTTGAGATTCCTTTTCATTTATAAAATTACTACTGAGAGCCGAAAATATGGGTAGCATGCATGTAATTGCAACACTGAGTTACTATTACCAACACTACGCAACAAAATCGTGAAGCATTTACGAAACTTGTTTTGCGATAAATTATAATAACAGGTGATTTTTATAAGGTACAAGTTTACCTAAATATTATTATTCTTTCTATTATAATAAAAAAACGTACATGAACAAGAATCATTTGAACATGACTTATTTGTTGTGAAAGTTTATATCGAAATTTTAAATTGTCTCTTAAATTGATAAAAATATCGATTTAAAATAGTGTTGCCAGTGAATTTACCTTTCATCAGCATGAAACAATTTACTAATGTAAATAATAATAATTGCGACGCCTTTAATTATACCCAATAGAAGGGTGAAAAGAAAAGGTATAATTTAACTTCCATGCTCATGTCAGTTCTCCGCTAGGAGTATTAAGTTTTGTGAGTCAGTTGATCAAGGGCAAACCTCCTACAGAGCATTTAGATTATAATGGTGCCTATTGGGTTCTTATTCCTTATCTTTTCTTTTCTTATTGGGCAATACTTACTGTAAAGTAGGTACCTTTCGGGTTCACCTCACAAAGGGGAACTCCAACGAGTCGACTCATTCATAGTAGGTAGGTAGTACACAATTAAAATGAATTATAACTTATCCCAAAAAACTTGATAAGTAATTAAAAGTAAAAAAACTTGTAAATTAAAACTGTCCATTTCTACATGTCTACAAATAACAATACTCGCCGATAGATGTCGCTATTAGTATGCGGTATCAGTCTTACGAATGAAGACTTCCCTCCAAAGAGTTTAATAATATGCATCCCTCTCTGCGATTTGTGCAGCTCAATCGATGGAGGTGGCTTTGGGCCACTGATATTGATTTTTCGTACACAAACTTTAATTAAAAATATAATCATTATTATTGGTTCTGCGTTCAAATACCCCTACTCGCGGATAGATGGCGCTACAGCACCAGTATTCAATTTCCATTTTGTAGGCTATCTACAAATAACACTACTAGATGTCGCTACGAAATGAGTTAGATTTCCATCACTTATTGATTGCGAATCGCGGGAAAATAAAAGGTGAAAAGTATCTATTGGTTGCCGGTTAGGTTAGGTACACTTCTTAAACAATATGCGACCACCTCTATGTTCAGGGGTAGCAACGCATCAGAGGCCAGCTTCGAATAAGACAAATACTAACTAACGATTAGTAACCGGGATTACTATAATTAGGAATCCCTAATGGTAGTCCCTAGTAAGCCCTAATGGGCTCCGTACCTCAAAGGAAAAAACGGAACCCTTATAGGATCACTTCGTTGTCTTGGAGGTATCAACTTGGTGGGACTGCATGCTCGTTTGCTATTCAAACAACAAATAAAAGGTGGTTCAATTTTTTTTATAAACAACTGAATTCCTGTCTGTATCCAGAAGCAGTTGCCACATGAAACTCTGAACAGCTGACAATTCAAACATTGTAAAATGTATTTGTGCCGCTTATCTGTTGATTCAACAATGAGATACAAAGCGACATCGGCACAGATTATTGAACTGATGCTAACTGCGAGCCTCATGTAAATATTATGAGTGCATACGGATGTTAGGACGAGCGAGCTATGTGTCATCATCAGGCTATAGCTGTAAGGGAAGAGCGAGGAGCGGCGGGGGGTTAGCTAAGTGTAGCATACTATGCCACGCCTCCGCCATCTACATCTGGGGCTCTACTACGAAAAACTAAACGAACGCTACGTTCGGACGGATTGTGCGTATCGTGCGTTAACTTAGCACGAAAGTCCCCCGAATACAACGTTCGACCGAAGTTAGTGGTTTGACAGTTTTCCTTTCGTAGACCCTAACATGAAAGTATATGATGAAACTTCATTCTTCGGCGAGTGGTGCGATGAAGAAATGGTGACGTGGGCATCATATCCATTAGTTCCTCGGAG
>DWMR01001045.1:0-10308 GCA_018245355.1 Dalla costala | reverse complement strand
GGGGTTTATAGTATCAGAGCCGAAGTCGGAGTCGGAGGTGCAATATTAATCGGAAGTTCCGACTTTTTGGAATCGGAGTCGAACCTCTTTACCATCCCTGGTCTGAAGTTATCAGCGATAATATTCATTTTTGGCGGATGTATTAATATTATTTGACATTACCACCTGTGGTATAATAAATTTCATGGATGGCAATAAATATGAAATATTAAATAAGGGTATAATCTATACAAATTACCTGAGCACACGAATTAAAGGTGACGTTCATGTACGTAGTACTAAGATGGTAATCTAATTCCATTATTCGGTTTGTTGTTGCTGAAACGAGAAAAAGTTAACATTCAAACAGCTAGTTGAGAAAATTTTGATCAATAACTCTCCCCGATCGTACAAAGTTTGAAAAGACTCCCGAATGGCTAATGGCTTTCATGGAACATCTGGTCTAATCGAGAGAGATCCTTTGTAGCCCAAGAGGGGTTTTGGGGTTTTACTCGAGCGCGTCAGACTAAGGTACGGTGGGTTAATTACATGGGGAAAAGTGTGCAATATGTGTTTCAATAATGTGTTGTATAAGTGTTTCAATATTCTGACGATTTGAGTGTCAAGTAAGGGAGTGTAGTAGTAGTAGTAGGGAGTGTACAAAATGACGTTTTGTTTTGCATTTTCAAAAATCCGCCACGAACTTCAGTCAGTCTTTAGAACAGAAGCTTCTTTAGGGTTCACTTAACACCCTCTCTGATTGTCTGGCACGCTTGAATATTTATTAATTTTTTATTTTCTACCCTTCCGTTCAGCCACCCCTATCATGCAAACCGGCAGAATAACATACCTCCAATATCAGAGACACGTGGGGCATATACAATATCAATATCCGATGCGCTCGAGTATTTCTATGTAGGTAGGTAGGTACCTACGTAACTTAAATTTACTTTTTTTAAAACCTGAAGGTGCTCCCCTAATTTGTGAAAGAGTATAACATTATATAATCTTTTTTTCTTTTTACCATCATATCTTCAAAATCCAATTGGTCCCTACGACGCTCGAGTAAATCCTCATTTCGCCTCTTGGGCTCCCCTACTATTAGCTCAAAGAATCACACACCTTTGATGCGACTACACGACAATGGTAAAAGTTCTCCATGGTCGGTCCAAGTTCAAGGCACGGCAAAGGAACTCCAGTTGAACGCTTCAAAATTGGCGATTGTTTGTTTCTCATGCTACATTAGGATCTTAATTGCGAATCAAATCGGTTGGGAGTTGATGACAAATGTTTGGGTCGGACTTGACGAGTAAAGCAATCCTCCTTTACACTCAATCAAACCGCTTACTTAAAATTATTTTAGAGCTTTTAAAGTATTAGTTTAAAGTGGGTAATATTTAAAAAAAATCCTTAGATTAAATAAAAAAAGAAGATGCTTGACACGCCTCTCGAAAGTGATATGAATCTATACGGTCACAGGTTTCGTTTATAAGCTCCATTCTGCAGCGTACCGTACCTACTAAAATATCTAGCTAATATTTCTGCAGTTAAATATTTATCGAAAATAACATAAATAAATTGTGTAATCATCACTGATTTAATAAAAGTGAATTTAATTGATGAAGAAAGTAAATTGTCAAACGACGCGATTGCATTATACGTAAGTAAAGAAGTGATGGGAGGAATATCTATCGATATGTAAATTTTTTACTATTCAATTTTTTTTAATAATTGTTTGTCACATACTATAAATACAGTATTGCTTTGCAAATACTTGGAAGGGATAATACTTTTAAAGGAACTTATTATAGAAGCAGATCGCTATGACTGCGTCGGACGGTAATCAAGTGTAATAAGATTAGTTAGCCAGCAAGTGATATTTTAAATAAGTACTTAAAGTAAAAAAGTAAAAAAGTAAAGTAATTAATAAAAGGCACCGTTATGGCCATTTTACTAATCAATAATTTGCTAGCATATTTCACATTGGACATAGATTTGCAAAGTCTTGCATCTTTACTGTTCGAAGTAACAGAATATTACAAATAAAAGACAATGATTGTTTAACGATGCGCCTGTGATGCGAAATCTTTAAAAGGTTTTTATGATAGACCCAAAATATTGCCGAAACACTGACTCTAAAAAGTTCTAATAAATATTATAAAAACTTGACCTTCGACACTGTTCTGTTCTGGAAAAATAAACAAGCAAATTTATTGCATCATCAATAAAATTATTGATACCTTCTGAAACAATGAAACGAGTAATATTATCCAAGCTGCAGCATGTTTAGTATAAGTGCTTATAGAGCTCAAGGGATACAAAAAACCAATTTAAACTGGTTTATGATTAGTTTACTAGTGTGTAAAAAAAACTGTTTATAGCAGTATTTAACCTGTTTAATTTGCTGTATTATTATTACGCACACACACTTTGCACACTTATTAATCTTATTATCATCAAAAGGTACTGTATTACGTCAACAATCTTCTGAATTGGTGATAATGGCGCTAAAATTATCGTGTAAGTTATCAAAACATCTGACATTATCATAAAAAAGAAATAATAGGTAATTTACGTTAACGATGTTAAAAAGTTAAGATTGACGATTCATGATTTATCGATATCGATAAATTGTAGCCTTTGCGAAAGCACTTTCGTTCGCGGAAGCGACTCGGGTGCAACCTCATCGAAAGTAAAAGTACCGGTCGATACCGGATTTACTTGAACGGTTAACCGCTTAACAATCACGTGTAGGAAATAGTTTCTTGCGACAACCTCTTCCTACTGAATTTCGTGCGTATAATTTTATAGTGACGTGAGAGTTTGAAAGACAACAGAAAGCTACAGAAGATAGTATGAATGGTATGTCACAAAACTTATTGTTACTATACTTAGTGGAATCTCAAATTCTTCATAGGTATTAAGCTTTTAAGGTAGAGGTATTTTTTAATTTCACTCCCCAAATAAGTCATAGGTAAGTGAGGTAAATACTATAGCGTCAACAATTGTGTTTATTTTTAATCGTAGTTTTTTATAACAAAACTGTATTTGAATACAATGTCATAATCTATCCCGTAACGGCCGTCTCGATTACAGCTAAATAACTGCTCTCTCCGTTCATATCAACAAAGTTATGTCATTTTTTTCTGACACCCAAGACAGGCGCGTAGTCAAACAAGTGATGATCGTTTTAATGAGTATCAAATAACTAGTAAGATATTAATACAAACTGGTTACGGTTAGAATTGAATGAGGTACCTAAAATGTAGAAAAAGAACAGGTGGAACTAGGTGTGATAAAATATAGCTATTTATATGAAGTTGGCGTTTTATTGATCATTAAATGTTGTATCCAGTATTTTTTCGGTTTTGTTTACATTTTATCAATTCCAGTGATCTATGAGATTTTAAATTCCATAATAAATGTTCTATTTTGTGGAGTACCATCTACCTACTCTGGTAAGTCTAGTTAGTTACAGATGTGTTTCCCGACTAAAGAGTGGAGTCACCTATTTTGTTTCGCAAAGCTACAAACTATTAAAACTCAATGTAATGTAAATGTTTTAATAGTACGAAGGCATTAAAAATTCAAATTTATTCTTCTGAACAACTCTTCCTGCTATTGATACAGTCGCAAACAATATTAAAGCGGCTATGGAGATCTCGTTTAAATTACACGATTGTGCGTACGTTCTTCAGTCTGTAGGTCACTCTAGTGTTATTAAGAAGACAATAGGCATGTGATGTGATCCGTGAAACGAAGTCAATGTTCGAATGTATTTGTGTGCCAAGGATTGGCGTGATTGTCCACGGATGCGCCTTCGCCGTTCTGTCGCCTTGCAATCGAAATTGGGTCAATCGAAGAGCTTCTATCACACGACTAATAGAGCTCTAAAGCTTTAAACTATAATCGTTTGAACGCAACAGCGTAAACGAATTTGTAAACATGTGAAATGTTGAGGCTTCCTTATCGATTATGACACGTTTCTGACGCGTGAAAATAGGTCTTCCTTCAGCGCCCGCGACACATAAGTGACTCTCTTGTAGTGCTAGATGCTGGTTCATACGGGCGAGTTTAGTCCCTGCGACTGTTTTGTTACACTTAACAAGTCCGTGGCAATGTATGGAATGACGCTCACGTTGCGACGCGACAGTCATGTAACATTTTGGATGATTGTGAGGCGAGAGCGATAGAACAATTTTTATGACTGCGACAAAAGTCACCAGTGCGCGCTAGTACGTTATCTCACCCACAGCCGTATTCCGTCTTCTCCTTGTCCATTTGCCATTTATAGTATAAAAATTATTTACTGTTTCTTTTCGTTATCAATATCATCTAATTTTAAGATTATTTCTCAAGGATTTACTACAAAGTGAAGTAGATTGTAATTACTTTCCGTTTCGTAGTCTGTCTGTATTGATAAACGGAAAGCGGTTCACAGCTAAAACGTTTCCGCCGTATTTGCTTTCGCATTGTTACCGTCAATCGATTTTCCCGCCGTGAAATCCATTTATGGCTCCTCACTCGGTTTACTTTCTTTTTGATCTGCTCTCGTATCGTTACCTGTGGACGCTCTATTTCCTATTTGTGTTAATTTTTCTAATAATATCAGAAGAGAAATTTTCATTTCTTTTCCCTTTATAACAAAGTAGGTACCTACCTAACTTAGCGATAATCATTTTACTCTAGTAATAGCATCTGATATTACCACTCTTGGTCATTCGTCAAAGTAGCTATCAAGTTTTGGTTACAGAGCCATGATAATTGAATTGAATTTATTTCTAAATAAATGCAGAAACATTGTAGGAGCAAGTTAGGCAGCTAGAAATATTAAAACCCCCTACTATGACTCAAGCTGAAGTCCTAGTAACTGGAATGCAGTTCTAGTGTAAGAAATTATAAATGTTGATGAATTTAAGTTATGTTATGAGTTACGTTATTGTGGGATTAGATTTCTTGCCTCACTTCACTGCTTCTAGTTTTCATTTATGTGAAAATCAGTAAAGAGGTAGTAGATTTACTACGGCAAAGTGCTTATTATTGATAGCGCCAAATTACGCTAGATAGGTAATATCACAATTTGTCTATAATATATTGCAACCCACAGCAGACATGTCGAAATATGCCTCAAAGCAAATACCACAACAATCACTGATTTGTCGGATCCTAAACAAGGTACGAGTACAATAACTCATTGTTTTGAACAAGTCTATCGCTCTAACATTTTGATTCTAGGCATTGTGGCAAAGTTCAAATCGAAACTTGTAAATATCCTAATTTGCAACCATTACTGATGGAATTTACTGCTGATTAAGAAAATAATAGTTGTTCGATTCTAAATACTACTGAGGCGTTCAAGGTACGTTCAAATATTAACGACACTGAGTAAATTTAAATTTTTGCGTAATTGTCAAAACTTGGTCTGAATTTAGGTATACCACGTTTAGAAACATGCATTTGGCGAGCATTAACTATGTAATTTGTATAGTGACTTGTTCACCTTGTTAAGAATTTTATCAATGCTAGATTTTTTGACATATCAGTGTCAGGAAATATTAAACATCCTTCAGCAGTAGCAGAATAAATGATCTAAACAATTCGTACCTTTGTCGCTTTTACCCTTTTTTGCATAGATATTCGCGATACAAATAACATATTCCCATCTGATAGACACGATCATAACTCATTACACTACAATGGGGCCACACAAAGAGTGCTAATACAGGCGACAAATGTAAATCTCGAACACACAGAAAGAGAAATTAAGCACTAGATTTATGAAAATAAACTGGCTATAAATGAGAATAACGATCGCTTCCCACTGACATATTACAACGTGTACAATGCAGATATTCAATAAATTTGTAAATAAAGAGCTTATGGAGGAATATGTATTGGGCAAGGGTACAATGCGTGAAAGAGTAATGCAATATAATGGTTAGCAACTATCATAACAGACAGTATTTATGACGAAATTTGTGTAATTATTCAAGGTAGTGTCCAAGACTTAAATTATTAATACGATTTTAAAGTTAAAGCTTCGGCCGCGTTGAATTATCGGCTTCTTTGAGAAGATAAAAAGGATTATGAAGATTTGTTAACAGTTTTTTATTTTGTTTTGGGAACTATTCCAAAACAATTTAGAAAACAACAAATATATTTATATTGTGCTCTGGCCTTTAGTGACACGGCCGGTATGAAATGCTACTCATTTTGATGTGACAAGTTGAAGTGGTTTATTGATAAAATCTACACTTTCCTCAAAAACTAGTCGAACACCCTTTGCATAAAAAGCGACACTTTCGCTCGGAGAAAGCTAAATCCTTGTTCTCTAAGGTATTTGGTAATCTTTTGTCAACAGGCCATAACATGGTACGGCTTTTTGTTACATCGTGTAGGTTTCAAATTTGTTTATATTTGGTAGTGTCAGGTAAGTTTTAAAATTAAAATTAACAATGAACCTCAGGTCGTTATAATATTAATTATATGTAGGTATAGGTGGAGTCTGCCCAATATTTGCAGACTATAATGTTTTTGGACCCTTTGTGCTGGATTCGGCATTTGAACCAATCAGCTGACTCTGGTATACTCTCCCTCATACTTGTACGTTTCTGTACGCGTTCTTGTACGTTTTGTACGTTTATTACAATTAAGTTCCACAAATCGCGTCACCAGCACTGAGATCTGATAATTGAGCCGTTTGTAATGAAACATGGCGAATAACAAAAATGATTCTGTCATGCTACGGTAGGATCTGCCTTTTAAAATTCAATAAAAATTCGATGCCCATACTACTCGTCATAGCTGCGTTTCCAATCAGCTAAAAAATAATGGTGACGTCATTTCCTAACAATCATTCATTTCCGATATCAAGTGTTCACGTTTATTCATTATTTAGCAATTTAACACGAAATAGTCAATATGTTTCGAATCCACAGACCCGATATCGAAGCAGGCGACCTTCACCACACCTACTGAACCATTGATACCAGTTTTTAAACAGGATGTATCCGTCACGACATTTTTGTCATGCATTTACATGATTTCAAGATGCCGTAGGATAATGTCGGCTGCCAAAAAATTTTGCTGTCAGTTTTGTAGATTATTTGCTTCTGGTTTCAAGCGGATATCGATGCATTCCTAAAGGTTTTAGGTGTGTTAAAATTATAATGTTGCAAATATCTATTTGAATAATATCACATTCTTTCAGCTAATTGGTAGATATTAAACAATTCTAGCGGTGTTACGAGTTACGACACGTGTTGAAGTTGAAAATATTATTGCAAATAAAACCGTCTTGGATTCCGATTGTACATTATTGACGAAATGTCGCCTAATTTTTATACAAACAGTCAAATAAACAAACTGACACAGCTTTCAAACTTTATAAAGACACTTAATTATCAAAGTGGATTCTTAATTGGAGATCATTAAAGTGCGGAAAGTTAAAGGAAAATAAGTAAATCAAACTTTGAATTTATTTTATCTTCTATTGTCCACATAATTTATGATTTCAAGTTTATTACAAAAAACTAGTTTGACGTTAAAATAAATCTTCCAATCTTTCCAGTTTTGCCAACGTTTCCATGATGATTTTAAATAACTTATGGAACGTTTAAAACATGTGAATTTCACTGATTTAAAATGGAATTCAAAATCAGTGAAATTTACTTATTTTTCACATTTTAATGGAAAAGGCCAAGGCCCTTCGCATCGTAAACACTAAAGTTTACTTTGACTTTGAAAGGGGTCTCACAAGCGTCTTTTGTATCGTAATAATTACCGAATTTCGGTTCGCTCGATTCGGTAAATGTGTACTTTAGTTTCGTGAAGGTTTATGAGAATGCATTAAGGTTAACGAGCCATTAAATCGTTATTTTATTGTGTACAATCACCTCGATTATTTTGTGAATGAATTGTTTGTGACTAGATAGATTATATTCGACTATTTGGGCTAGACGATGTGTGTCACGCAATACTAGTTAATAAAGCTCATTGTGCAATAGCATGCGTAAACCAACAAATTATGGGTTAAGTAGGTACACAATTAATTATTTATTTATTTATTTATTTACCCTTTTTTGTTTTCTACAATGGGCGGACGTAATGCCTTGTGGCATTCTCTACCAGTCAACCCTTGCCGATGATGAGAAGATGCGGTAGGCGTTATTAAAATATTAAATGATCTTGAAAATAATAAAACTATAATAAAATAAAACTAAATACTATTAAAAATACTCATATATATATACAAACATACTACATAATACCTACATACATACGTCATACATACATACATTTATTACGCATCAAGAAAAATAATCAAGAAGAGAAGAAGAAGGAAAGAAGAGGAAGAAGGACGAAGGAAGGAGATAAGAGAGAAGGAGAGAAGAGAGAAGGAGAGAAGAGAGAAGGAGAGAAGACATTAAATTATCAAGAAAGTTAAGCGCCACCATTACTAGATATTAACTATTATTATAACTAAAAGTTGTTTGAATCTAGTCAATCGAGCCTTCGGTAATATTATTATATACAAGACTTTGCACGCGGGCACTACGTAAAATTACCAAATCTATCCCACAAAAACCGTGCATTTTTTGGGATAATAAATAACATAATGTCACATTGCGACCGAAAACCAATCCGTATGCGAAAAATACATACAATACAAAGAAAACCCGACAAACACAACTATTTTCTTTTGCTGAACTTTTCTAGCTCGACATCCAGCCCGGTGACGCTGTAAAGGCCAATAGGACTAACAGCAACTCCTCCAACTCTATCGAAAAAAAAAACACTTTCGTGATATTTTTAGTCGCTCATGAACGCGATAGACAGACGACCCTGAGCTGTGTCAAGTTTCTGATCAGATAACGGAAACCTAACAAACCAAAATCTCCTCCTTATGATCCCTATAATCCCGTTTAACGATAGCTCTGCGTCGTAACTTTAGATCAAAGGGTGTTATCGCTACGAAAAGTTTATATCAGCACTCTGCACCCGATGCATCGACCAATAACTTCAGAACAACAACTAACTTCCCTCTGCAGCGTCGAGACCGCACAAAAACTTGCGAGACTTGTCACAGGCTAAAATTAATATACAAAGAAGAAAAACGTGTATTCGGCAGAACACTACAGCATGAGGATAAAAACTAAAATGATTTGTAAAAACTTGTATATTTTCACACACACACACACACATAATATATGCAAGAGAAATAGAGAATATAGATTGGACTGGAAATGCGTGTGGGTAATCGGGGAGCCGCACACACACACAAACGCACACACACACGCACACACACACGCACACACATATGCAAGAGAAATAGAGCCCCCAATCTGTTACTCCCGCCTAACATCTCAGGGAGGAGGAGGTGGCTGAAAAACAGCGCTGCATGGGATCATCTCATGATCCTGTGTCAGGCTAAGCTGAGCCACCTCTTTTTGCCCTTCTGCCCATTAATTTTATTGTATTTCTTGTTAATTCCTTAAGTTGTGTGGCAATAAATTGATTTTATTATTATTATTATTATGACGACTGTCTATAGATTTTTTAAGTTAAACATCGCCATAAATCAATTCGAAATGTTTTACTATTCCAGAAGCGAAAACCCGCGATATTTGACTCTGACGTGGAGGACTCGGCCGAGTCGAGCAGTGACGACGAGAGCCCACCAGTGCAGCCCGTCGACAGCGCCGAGAACATCCCGCTCACGGAATCCGCGTGAGTTCTTACACATTCTGTTCTGGCGCTGAGCGGTTGACATTCCTCTCGGAGCGGTACTCTGTCGAGTTGACAGCGACTAGAGCCCACTGGTGCTGCCCGTCGACAGCGCCGAGAACATCCCGATCACGAAGTCCGCGTTAATGCTTTCATTGTTACTGGGATGTCGAAACTTCACTAAGAACGTTACGCGCAGTTGATAATGACTGATGTTTCTCTCTTATTTTCTTAGGCCGCCCGAAGATCGTAACGCCAGATGACTTAGGTTGTATGATAAAGATATATTTTATGAATTAATCTTTACAGGTCCGTTACGACCGAAAGCAGCTCTTCGAAGAAAAAGTTCCTGCGAATGGTTGATAAGATTGCGACAAATAAATATTTCCAGCAGGTCAGTATAAGTGTGATACTTCTCTGCCAAGGTTCATGGGTAATCGGGGGATATAATAAAGGCCGTATGGAATCTATTTATAACGGACTTAACCCCAACAGGTGACGGATTACAAGTATATAAAGCGCGCGATGGAGGGGTTGTCGAACACGGACATCAAGCTGCAGCTGGAGGTGCACGGGCTGGAGGGCCGGCTGGCCGTCAACATA
>DWMR01001044.1:0-10309 GCA_018245355.1 Dalla costala | reverse complement strand
GTTTGTCACAGATGTCCATGGGCGGCAGCGGTTGGTGGGACTGCAAGCTCGTTTGCTACGCTCATAATATAAAAAAATAAAAAACTATTTTTCATCCATTTACTAAGTTAGTGCAGTCAATTTTAAACAGACCTCGTCATGACCTTTAAAAAGCATTTAAAACTAAGTTATTATTGAACTAGATCGTCTTTGCTGTGCGTGCTGGGACTGGGACGAGTCGCTTATTATAATAATAAACAAGGATTAGTCTTCAAACAAGAAGAAAATTCAAGGTTATGACAAATACAAAAAAAAGCTTGATCTAGTTGAATTACGGCTTAGAACATATAGAAATGGGACGATAACAATCTACATTAGTGTTTTCCTTAACAAAAAGGACTATTACAAATTCACAATTATTGGGATTTAAGTGCCGTTTCATAACAAAAACAAAAGTCTAACGATATCCTCGTGTCTAACAAGTGTTTTAGATTGAAACACAAAAATACCCATTGGAATCTCCCACCTAAGCCACGCTCGTTTACGCTCGCCAATCTTATTTGTTTACGTTTTTTTCCTGGTTGGACTTTGCACCTACGTAATGTTAACGAGAGCAGACCACTATTTATACTGCACTGCAAAATTCTTCTTATTGACGAGCTTTCCTGTAGGTACTCCCCGGCACGATTGCTAAGTAGTTTATAATACCCGCTACGTTACTTTTAATTTCTACCTAAACTGACCTGGGCCTATAGACAAAAGTCTTTTCCTCTCACGCTAACGCTAACGACATTTTCAAAATGTAAGTCCTGACATTAGCTGCGGAAAAGTGACGTGCTGTCACTCCGTGTGTCAATGTCACTACCATACATTTTGAAGATGCCGTTAGCATTAGCGTGAACCGCAAAGATTTTTGCCTAGAGGCTAAATAAAAGTAAACCACCAACGAAATCAGCAAAACAGAAACAGACCTAGAGCATGTCACGTTTGATCTCTTTTGTTATTTTTATGACGTTCTAGTTACAAGTCCTTAGTATTTATAAATGGAATAACAAAAGGTAATTTTCAAATTAATGTTTTAGCAACATTATAACCAGTCTCGGATCAAGCTATTTTTGAGGCTTCGCTGTTGCGAAGTAAGGTGTTACTTACCCTAAACACCAGTGTCTGAGTGTTCTGCACATCGACTCTCACAGCAGAGGGACAGGACGTGAAGTTCCCATATAACTTCAGGCAATTGTCCACTATCTCGTTCCTCGTTATAGCCACCAGGGGGTTTACTTCACCCACTGACTGGTAAGTTATCGCCCCGTCGCGGTTCTTTGAGAACACACTGCTGGATATGTTATGTTGGACGTCACGATCTAGAAATAATAGCAGACATAGATTACAACTCAGAACAATGGATTAAGTAGAAAGTGAAAAAGTAAAGTAAGGCAGTTACAGAAGTACTCACTGAATCCAATAGCTGATATGGGTAGCGTAACGATCTCAGCGATGAAACCATGGACAGCGGAAGCACCGTTTGCAAAAAGCTTAACACTCAAGCTAGCACCTTCTGTCTTGAACAGTCTCTTTTCATCTGGAGAGCCATTCTCCAAGTAACCAATCTGGGGCGCTGTAATGTTATAGATGTCACCATCGTACAACGTCAATGAATCCCTTTTCCCATAATTCAGAGTGTGGTTGAACAGATTAAATTGCAGAAGCCGAAAACCGAAAGGTTTTACTCTGAACATGCTCTTAAAAATCTTGACACAATTTACTGGGTTGTTATCATATTTGTAGTAGAGTAGCACTTTTTCCTCGATCGTCACTACTTTTGTACTATCACAGATGTCGATTAGCGAAAACAGGTGGTAAGGAAGATTGAGGTCCTTTAATGGCATAAAACTTGATTCCTCTGAATCTCTTCCTTCACCTGTAAGCGATATGGCACTTATTCCTTCTCCAAGAATGTCATTGATAGAATTAAACATTAAGCTCATGGTATCGGAAGGAGACACTAGGTTAATGCCATGGTGAGCACATTTACTTATATTAACATTCTGAATATGAGGATTTTTCGTAATGCTCTGCACGGCTGGTGACTTTTCATTATGCAAGATGCCAGCGCCCATTATATTTACGTTTTGAAGCGTGCTTTCAGCCTTTTTCATAGTTTCATGAGTGTGATGGTCATGGATTCTATGCTCATACAATGAATATTCAAATTCTGGATTGGCAAAGCGGATTCCTCCCCAGTAATCAAGATTTTCTTCCAAGTTTCTTGATCCACAGTGAATGAAAACAAAATCTGAATCCCACTTACATTCGTGCCGATGACCATATAGTTGACCGTTCAGTCTTATCGGACAGTCGTCGTAATGGTCCTCAATCCCAACACACTGTAATGGCTCCGGCCAAGACCAAATTCGAGACAAGGAATTACTGTGATATTCGACTCTACGATCGTGGGCAAAGAATACATTGATTGGGTCAAAACCCAATTCCCTACAAACCACTTGACCATTTCTTTCTGTAAACCTATTGTCACACATCGGCACCCATTGTAAAGTAGTTCTGTTATAATATTCCAAGAATCCTTCATTTTTTCTATCTTCTCCATTATCATTAGTTGTACAATTTCTTCCTGTACATAATCTTATAGTATATGGTATTGTTAAAGATTCCAGTTGACGCTTATGTTTATGGTGCCTAGGAGAATATTGGCCAACTTCTCTTTTTTCGATTCTGTTCATTTCAACAGTGTTTTGTGCTGAAATGGGTCTCATGAAAATGGGTAACTGGCTATGACCAATTGCTTGTAATATTCCCATAACTAATATACCAACATTTGGAGCAAATTCTAATATAACTCCTGGATTTATCGTCAATTTTACTTCAGGCATAACTGTCATATCGGCTTTAATTACATACGGTGCGATTCGGGGTTCTAAAGTTAGGTCTTTACTGAGACGACCTCCCAGTTCATTTATATCAATTTCAGTTGCAGGACTAAACGTTACAGAGACACTTGAATCAAAATTGTCTTCTAACAAGTATGGTAAATATGTAGCTACGGCATGATTATTCCAATCGTCAAAATCAAATATCTCTTTCTTTATCTCTTTTTCTACAGCACTGCCCCACCAGTTCTCAGTGACATCTAGAAGATTATTGATTTTCGCAGTCTTGATTCCCGCTACCAAAGTATATTGTAATGCATTATTTCCGAAAAGGTTCCGACTAACTTTAACTTTTTGTATACCCTTGAAACCAATAACATATGTGGGATCAATAGTTCTCATAATAGAGCCACGGTTCATTTGAGAGGCAAACCTATTATTCTTTATTTGATTATACACGAAAACTGCGTACACGAATCCCATTATTTCACTTTGGCTATCCATGAAGAATTGTGTCATAAAAATACCATTGTTTCTTTCAATCAAATTACCATCAATCTTCATTTTCTTTTCCATACCACGAAGAGAAATTAATCCGGTTTTACATAAGTTATCAGTAAAAACATTTTTTGTCACATTTACCTCAGCAAAGTGGCCATCAATGACAAATCCAAAGTTTTGATTACTGCGCCATGTATTGTTATGCATATATACAGAATGTGTAAAATTTTCGTTATATTGCCATACGTAAGGCAAACTTACATCAAATCCTCCATACTTGTTTCGTTCTATTGTATTGTCTTGGAGCACATAATGGTATAAATTGTTAGAGCTTCTTAGATCACGTGCAAAGTGATAAATACCTTTTCCGTTGTCTGTTATCAAACTACCATTAACCATTATAGTAATTTCAGTTATGTTGCTATCGTGTATGTCCCAGAATGGAGTATTTACGTAAATTGCTTCTTCTTGATTATGTGCTATTTCGCAATTGATTATTTTTATCGTTTCATTCGCTTTTCGTAAAAAGTGGTCGCCGAGTTCATTAAGGTACCGATTGTAGTATAATGCCATTAAACCTCTGGTATTTCCTTTGATTTTGCTATTGACAACTTGTAGGGTTGGCACTGCGCCTTTCACTATCCTGTTTCTTAAATTCTGAACGGGTGCCGTGATACTACTAACTACAAGGACTACACCTCCCAAAGCAGCCGTACCACTTTCGTATTTTAATACCACTCCGAAACTGTTACTAGTAGTTGGAAAAGTAGATAAATCCCGATCAAGGCACCATTCTGTGCTAGCTTCATTTATGTTCTGCGAGTCAAAAATGCAAATACTTTCTGATGAAAAGTTATGAATGGGATTAAGAAGTTGCAGTCCAAGAACGAATCCAGGATTACATTTAATATTATATGTCTTGACTATGCTTTCTCCATAATGCTTAGTGAATACTAAATGCCTTGTTTCTCCATTCACTAAGGAAATATCAGTTTCATATGCAGGGACCATAATAGGTCGGTAACTGGATTCGTCCATATTAAATCCAACGTCTAAACTGAACCATCCAGCTATTTCTCTTTGCTGTAGCCCTGTCAAATGTGGGTTGTGGAATATTCCAGCAAAGTTATTATTTTCTATGGATGAACTGTAAACTTTGAGTCCTAATTGTTTAGAACTTAATCCACTGCCTCGATTATTACTAAATTCAGAATTTCGTACGGTATTGATTGCATCAGCGCTATATAAATCCGAATACAAAATTCCCAAGCCATCATGATAATTATTTACGATTTTCACGCTTTCTAAGCTGTGGCGTGCGAAGTCTATTTGAAGAGCAGGCTTAAAAGAGTTTGATGAATAGTCAAGGAGCCCTGCTTTTTCTATAGTGACATACTGCAAATCAGCTCGCTCAGCAATGACACTAAATCGAACTCCAGCCCAACTTGTTTCGTAGCACCTGATTCCAACATCATTTTCATGGGTACAAGAATTTTCAAAACTATCTACTGTTTCAGCTTTACATTTAGTGATATCATTATCGAATTCGGTGCATTCAACATTTGATAAGATGACATCTTCTGTTGTTCCAGCACTGGGTATTTCATTGGGCTCTAGGAACCAATCATAAGGGTTCAAAGCTAATCCAAGCTGGTTACAGACCAGTGCAGTATTGACAATATTCCATCTGTAATTACATATGGTCCCCCATCTGCCATCTAGTCGTACTTGCAGTCGGCCTTCATGAGGTGTTCGACCACCTAAAAGTCTAATAGGGACAATCGGTTCAATATATCCGGGAGTAGTAGGTTCAATTTCTGTGTCCGTCTCATAAATGCTATCATTATTCATGGTTATCTCTTCTTTAAGGGTAAATGTTATATCATTTGGTCGTTTACCTCTTGCATCCAGTTTCCCAGCTATCATCATGCCTATCGATGGAGGGAATTTCAAGGTAACACCCGATTGTAGAACAAGTTTTCCACCCGGGCGGATGTTAATATCTTTATTAACGTCATATTCACCTTGCCTTAATATTTCTATGCCTTCTACCTCACCGCCGACAACAAATGATCCTGGTACATTGAACTGAGGTACAAACAGGGAGTTATAATTTATTTGTGTAGCACCTGGATTACTACTATGTAGTAAATAAGGCATATAAATAATTTTCGCCAGATTGTATCGATCCTTTCGGTGAAATAATCGGTTATAAACTTTTTCTTCTTCACCGAATCCAAGCCAATTATATGTGCAATTTAATGTTTTACTCTGGTCTTCAACGTGCGAACCAATTTCATACTGAGCTTCGGGATTGTTAATGATATTTCTGAATACGTCTATATGGCTCGAAGATAATACTATTGTTGCTGCAACTCTGCTTCGAGGTGTTAAACGTAAAGATACACCTTCCAAGGGGTCAAATGGTTCTCTGATCTTATTATCTCTCAAAAAGTTTCGGGAAAATAATATGTAATGGTGATTGCTGTACGGTGATAAACCTAAATTCACAACAAACGGCCCTCTATTTCCGTAGAAATAATTATGTTGTATATGAAATCGGGCCGGAAGTATTTCAAATTCTTCTAAATACTTTCCTTCTATGCGGTTCATTATGACGATTGCACCATAATCACCATGTTCAAAATAATTGTGTTCTATTCTACCCATAACGTTCAAGGCTGGCTGAACTTTAACAGGAACCTTTCTATTCTGATAAAATCTATTGTGACCTATTTGTAAGTTAAGCATTTTGGGAGGATCGTTGAACTTCCAACATGAGGATATGTCTATCGTACTTTCCATGCTGGTATTAAACCAATTTCCCGTTACGTTTACCCAACTGTCACCGCAGTAATTTCCATGTAAAATACCAACTTCAAGATTTTTAAATATTTCTGAATATTCAACGACAGTCGTTTGATTTATTGGTATGTATTCAGTCTCTTGAGTGTTATTTATCCATATAGCAATACCATATCCTTGATTTGAACTTATTATACTTCTTGATATATTTCTATTCCCGCCAGTAACTGTAATATTTAAGCCATCACCTTGATTAAAAGAAATCCGACTTTCAGTAACATTCACATCTCCCGCTCCATTAACGACTTGAAGGCCAGCCACATGGTTATTGTTAGATATGGAAGTTCGATGTATATGAATTTGTGATCTTAAGTTTTCAATGACAACACCTCTACCGTTGTTATCAGAGATAATGGTATCAGTAACATTCAAGTCGTATGTTTTACTGATACCAGAGGTTAACCTCAAAAATCCAGTAATATCAGTCCTTGTATCTGCGCGAAATCTAACGTACATTCGGTTTCTTGTAGACGAAATACTTTGGGGTCGCGTGTGGTTTCTTATACTGAAATACAGCAGTAATTTATCTTCTGCAGTAAGACCGTCATAAACAAACATTTCACCTGTATTATTACGATTAGTTAGCATATTTAAAAAACTAAGCGTCAATACGTGATCAGTTCTAGTGTAAAACTTTTGGTTGCAATCCCTTTCCGAGTTGGAATATCTCGACTGTTCAATGGACATCTGAATTGGAAAAGTTTGACTAGGCGTTGATGCAAGTGTACATAAATCAAAAATTTCGCTACGATCGAACCGTTCGTCTATATTCATTTCGTGAACCACGTATTTGATCCCGTCACCGCCGTTGTCGTGGATGTGGCAATTTTCTATCTTGGTCATGCCGTACGTAGAATTTACGTACACACCGTAACCTCTATTGTTTTGTATCGTACAATTGTTAATGACTATGGGAGCATTCGGTGACGTCACGTTTATTGCATTGAAAGCGGAATTCGATATCTCTATGTCTTCCATCACTGGAGGTACTCCAATTATATCGAGGGCGCTCGTTGCATTGTTGTCTCTCCCTAAACCGGCGTTTCTTATGACCACATGCTCGATTCTGGACATCGAAGTAGGAACATATAAAGTGTTTCCAGCGGTGAGTATTCGTTCGAAGACTGCGTTTTCAAACCGTATTCCTCGCCAGTGTCGGCCGGAGTTTCTTAATTCGTTATCGTCGTGATGCGGTAAGCACTGGATTCCAAGATCCGGATGGAAATCACAAACACCAGAGCCAAGTTGCCGTGAATTCCAATCACACTGGAACATATCGTACTCCGTGCCTTTACAGTTGGGTTCCTCGAATAAGAGGCGAGCGCGTCTCCCCGGCTGGCGATCCATCCAGTTGTAAAACGTTCCACCCATGAACCCTAACTGTCGACACGCTGTTTCCATGTCGTTTACGGTCCAACTGAAAAGAGAAAATAAAATATAAATAATGGTAATGTTGTGTTACCTATTTAAAATTTCTATGGTTTTCAAAACGGAAACTATTTGTCTTAAACTAGAGTGGACTACACAATCATTAACTCAGGGCTGACCTACTGAGATATCTATTTCTGAGAGTCCTACTAAAGTGTTTAACTGAAATTTACTTTTACTTTACTTTACTAACCAATGCTACTAACGCTTGTATGGACTTTGTATGGTCTGAAATAAAAAACTTATTATTATTATTTACGCTCATCGGTGTAATGTACTACATAAAAGCAACTTTGTTGATGTGGTATAACTAAGTTACGGCGACGTGCGGTTTTCGGTACAGAGAACCACAAACACATTCTTAGGGAGACAGAGAAATTCCAGGTCATTAAAAGTTCGCTAAAAACTACTCCATAAAAAAGGTAAGGAGAATAACGGATAACACAGTACACATTATGAACGATTTCACTCTCCACATTGATTCTCTGTATTGCTTCTGGCGGAAACACCAAACCCAAACGATCAAGATCTGAAGATCTGTTCTCTATTTTATCTGTTAAACAAATATTATCTCCCCGGCATTTTTTACCGCACTGCCGCACCCACCCACCGAAAAATCCTCAGGAAGAAGCTCATTCAGCGATTTACGTGTAAAAATATGTGTGTGTCCAGTCGTCGGTCGATATAGATGAAACTTCCATCTACGGCGAGAAATTTTGAAACGTTCCACGAAGCACATACCAATGTAACGTCAGTAAAAAACGCAGGGAGAACCTACAGAACTCCTCTGTATGTTGACATAATCTAGCCTGTGATGGTGAAATCACTTACTTCCTGGAGTTGGTGCAGACAGATCTCCATTGTCCGCGGTGCAGAAGTTGCACCCTGCCCGCCAGGATAGAGGGCCCGTCCACCAGCCGGATGTCGGGAAACGGCTTCTCTTGCTGCTCAGGCTCTTCGGTGCTCGTGAACGTTATGCTTCTCTGATATTCTCCCTGGAACCAAATAGCGATAATTATAAAAACAAAAATTATATTACTATTACTTATGGGATTGGTGGAGTCTTTAGGTGCCCAGTACCCTGCAAAGGACCGCTAATGGCTTGGAGCCATATAGACAAACTTTGCCAAATTCTCGTGACTAAAACTCTATTTATAAGGAGGTAACTAAGTAGGTACGGTAAGGTAAGGAGCCCGGTAAAATAAGAATACCTCATTCATTCGTGTATAGCTTATAGTTGCTTTATTTGGATATATCAGAATACTAAATAGAATAAATCCTTTATAGTAAAAATCTTCAATTAGCAAACTTTCATTTTTCATAATTTGTCGATCGCAATGTCGCAAATTGCAGTCATAAATTGACGGAAATAGGATGTAAACATAGACAGACAACTGGCTGTTGCAAGAAATGGAAAACAACGTAGATCACAGTATTCACAGTGAATCAAGTGAATGTAATGTTTCTTTTTGTGACCGAAACATAACAAAGCACGAAGCAATTACGACACAAATGGCAAAGCAAGACTGGAAAGTTAAGCAAAGATACATTTTCTTTTGAACTTAATTTATCTCTATAATTCGAAAAAATCAATTTCAGAGTTGGACGATCTTTTCATTTTAGATTTAAGTATCTGTCCAAAAATGGCAGTATTAACAGTTTGATATCTTTGCGTGCCTGTGTGTGTGTAACTTTCTAAACCATCGCAGCGCAGTTCCAAAAAGGGATGCTCTGTAGACAATCCGCGTTGAACTCTTTTCACCTATTCTCGTGATATTATGTCAAGCATTTTATTTAAAACTTTAACACCATAAAAAAGTACAGAAACCAAGGTGGACCGAAATAAATAATCGATCTAAATCCATTTTATGCCATCTACGATAGGAATTTAAATGTAGCTTTCTACTAAAGCGTGCCAATAAGGTATCCTCAGATTGACCATGAAATCTTTCCGACCGAGTAATCTTTAGAAGGGCCATAGTAGAGACATAGGAGAACATAGAGATAGAAGCATTATCTGCCAGTCAACCTTCGGATAGTAAGAGATTACACGTAAGTTACAAGACGTATAAACCAGAGTAGCTAGAAACAACAAATTAACCACTATCATTAACAATGAACCAGAGGATACATTTAAACTCTATAAGTTTGCTTCTTTACCGGTTTTAATTTGTCACATTCAAAGTTAGTGACTGTTGAATTTGCTCTCAAATACGTCACTACCATGCCATCAATAGTCCCGGTCCAGTGCCCGTAACACATGTCATGCTGATGCGCCCTTGCACTTCAAATCGATATGGCTTCCTGGCTTTTGATCCATTCATACCGTCACGAGCGGCTGACGACCGTGCTGTTGCTAAATTATGCCCCGCATGTGATACAGTTTACGGTTCAGTTGTAAGGGAATGTTGTAATTGATATGTAGGTATAGAATACATAGATAGATAGAATACTCTTTATTTTACACACGAAGTAATTACAGCAATATGAGAACACTATAGAAGACAATACAAAAGGCGGTCTTTTCGCTAAAGAGATCTCTTCCAGACATCATCATCATCATCACAACCCCTTCATTGTCCCACTGTTGGGCCACGGGTCTCCTCTCCGAATGGGAGGGGTAAGGCCATAGTCCACCACGCTGGCCA
>DWMR01001043.1:0-10311 GCA_018245355.1 Dalla costala | reverse complement strand
GACATAACCCATTGGTGCATTACCTCAATACATCACAGGCGATAAAAATATATTTACGTATTAGCTATCGTACATATTAGAGAAGTGTTCCTGCAATAAACCATTTAATCAATTAGATGCGCAAATAGGAAAATAAAAGTACCTGCTCTTCATAAATCCTGGAAAGTACTTCCACATGATAGTACTTCAAGAATACTTTGGATTTCCCAAGTGCCCAGCCGTCCATTTTCAGCCGCAGTAACAGAAGACGACAGGAGTCGCGGTTAGGTTTTACGTCCTCCTTGAAGCTAAATGCTAGGAAACCATACCTAGAATGAAAGCTTTTTTTAAGACTGATTTGACTTTTTAACTAGTTTTTGATTGCTCACAGAATAATACATAAGTACAGAAGACGGCAGTAACGTTAAAAAGGGGTGAGATGAAAAAGAGATTGTGAAATTTGATTCCATCCAATCCATCAAAAGCTTTTAATGTTGAGGCTACTGCTGGATAAAGCGCTCGTATGATCGACACCGGTTTGGTGCCCTCTGAATCCAGCTTATCCAGCAGCTACCTGCTGACTTCTTCATCATTGGGAAGCGACCTGAGAACTTTCCGAGTCGTGGATCCGAGAAATTTTATAAAGAACTTAACTAAAAAAGCATACCTCTTCAAAAATTCTTCATACGTTAGTCGATGCGAAAATCCATTTTGTCTTATTCGGATAGTTTCAAGGACGCCAGTGTATCTAAGTTGTTTTAAGATTTTCGCAGAGTCGAAGTGTCTTGGTGATCGGGAATCGTTCGGTTTTAGGCATCTCACGAACTGAGGCGTTCCGCTGACCATCTTCTGAAGTAACTCCATTAGAGAATAACGGAAGTACGTCGAAACAGTCTGCTGTGCTCGCGACTGAGAAGCTAAACCTCGACTGTTAAAACGATCCTTGAAAAGAAAAATGTTAAGCCAGCATTACGTAAGTAACCCTTCAAAAAATTTTACAAAATCAAAAATTATTAATAATAATTTTAAATAATTGACCTTCGAATAAAGTCTAAGAAAAAGGTATCTCAAGAACACTTTTTTATACGTTGCAGACGAAGGTTGCATGATTAAAATGTTAGAAACAAATTCGATGGTTCCTTGGCGCGTTGACAGTGCCCCTGACTGACAAGCTGCGACCGGGGCAGACTTTATTTTGTTTATTTGGCAGATAAATGTTTGTACTCTGGTCTTGGTTAAATTAAAGTTAATTTGTATTGTTTTCTGTGTGTCCACCATATTAATCATTGTGCGGGGGAGTAATTGTAAAAGTGTTTATTTGTTTGATTAACTTTAATTATTAAAGGAATAATGTGTAGTAGGTACAATTAAAAAGTTACCCGAGTATCACCAGTCGTTGGACTTTCCAAGGTTCTCGAATCTACATCGCCCGGTAGCGGTACGTACAGGTTACCAGTCTTAGTAATTGGGCATTGGAACAAGAATCTGATGATATCATACTGGCTCTGTCGCATTAACTGGACTACTTCAGGTGGTAGGAAGTTGCGGTTTTTTTCTAGAAAACCATCAGCTTGGTACACCACTCGACCGGCAAAATGATGAATTGCAAAGCATATTGCGTCTGACTTTGGACGAACGTAATATTTACTTTTAATGTTATTGTGGAACTTCTCTGTAATCATGAAATTGCTATCATAAGTTCTGGCAGGAATATGGGGTTAAGTAAATTATTTAACATTAGATATAAATTGTCCAAATATTCGGAATGGTAGAACTGTGATTAAGATTAGTTATCACGTGATATTTATAGATCAAAAATAAAGTAATACCGTTTCTTACCAATGAGACTTCTGTCGTTTGAACGAGGAAATCTACTTTCTTCATCAAGCAGAGCCAAAAGCCCCATTGGCCTAGATAACAGCATATCTAGCACTGGCCTATTATCAGAGAATTCCACGAGGTCTACAGGTATTCCCTCAGCCATATATTCCTGTTGCTCCCATGTGAAAATGTGCTGATTAAAATAGTACTGAATTTGCTCATTTGCGATGTTTATACACATTTGTTCAAATGAATTTCTGGCAAAGTTTTCGAAGCCAAATATGTCCAAAATTCCAATGGACAGTTGTTCGTTTCTGTAAAAAAAACTGGATGAAAGCTCATTTGACTCCTGCAGGTCATGTTTAAAATCTTTATTAAAATTCATTCTTCCATTTCCTTTTAATGTTCAAATATCGTATAATGTAAACAAACGTAAGAAATTTTACATGAACGATTTAAACAACAGAAGTTTATACATTTTACAGAAGCATTGAATATTTATTATTATTACTTACTGGTTTAATCTAGTCTGGCACAGTAACGCGTTGATTCTTTCAACAATTCTGTCAAATGTTCTGGCATACAATCCCCGGGCCGTGGCATCTCTTGCCACGGCGGCTTCTGTCGGTGAACTATGTCTTGCTATCGTTTCACCTCTTGCCACTACGCTACTACTTGTCAAACATTCTCGGAGGTCAGAAGTTTCTACGCCTAAAAGACAAGACGCTAAAACCAAATGGTTAGTTTTATAAAATGTTTAACAATAATTTCTTATCCTACGAATCTTTGTGATGACGAATAGATGTTTGTTTTTTCTCAATTACACAAAACTAGCGGTAAGGTAGCTTGAGCCATGGAAAAGGGCATTTTCAAAATGGAATCACCCTAAAAGGAATGAAATAGAATAATTAATTTTGGATGAAAAAACAAATTTTACGAGGGCGGAACCGCGGGCAATGTTAACACTAAATAAGTTGATGAAATAAAAAATTACCTCTATGTAAAGGTGCCGTGTCAATGATTGTGGCCCTGTTGTCAGTATTATCGTCTCCAGCTGTTTCGCCGAATTCTATATCGCCCAAATGCATTATAGCTGCCAACATTTTGTAAATAATTTGTACTTCATCTTCTTGAAAGCCGACGACCTGTAAAATAAGGATAAGTAATCAATACTCGGGACAATGACAAAATGACAAAATTTCACCATGTTTTCACCCATGTCAGATTGTTGTATCAACATGAAACTAGGCAATCTGATAATACCTACTCTAATTCGTCATTGAAATTATTATGCCACTATCATAGAGTCGGCGTTCGTTCGTTTGCGTGCTATCGTTCGTTGAATGCGTGATTTTCAAACCCGCGTGATTTTCAGACCCACGTGATTTTCAGACTGGTGATACAGCGGGAAAGTAGTCACGGAAACGTGTGCATTATTTAATTATTATTTATTTAATAAATGTTTATAGTAACCTTGAAAGCTTGGTTAAGCTGTCTCCAACGATGCACATTATGTTCTCGATGGACGATGGAGAGCGGCTGCAAGTAGCGGTGCCTCGACTTCAATTGTTCGTCAAGATAAAACCGCCTCCAGCTGCCTTCGCTCTCCAAACCATCGTATAGATAGTAAAATACATGAAAATTACTTTCGCCTCTGTAATTTACGTAGTACAAAAATTACAAAAATTTCACAATAAACAGCAAAGAATGTACTATTCTAATGGTAACTTACAACGCTTGGTGCACTACTCTAGATTGTTCCAACAAATAGACGGATATTCTAGCCCCTGATATTCGTCCAGCTCGCATCATTGATAAATCAAGATATTTCCCAAAACGAGAACTATTAGCATTGATTCCTGTCCGAGCATTTCCAAACGCTTCCATTATAGGATTTACTTGTAAAATTTTGTCCTCCAAGTTACCATACTGTGTCTATGAAATCAAGAAAAGAAATCATTGTCATTCTGAATAATCGGCATAACAATAAAGTACAAAATGGTATAATGGTATACCGCAGCGCACCTTCGATAAAAATACGAGCTGTTTTAACAAAAGGTTGGCAGATTCCGTTTTCCCGGCACCACTTTCGCCCGATATAACAATAGCTTGGTGTTGCTTTTGATGCATTAGTGCTTGGTGTGCCGCGTCGGCCACCGCGTAAATGTGCGGTGGGTTGTCGGATCGGCAGCGGCCTTGATATATCTGTTGAGTCTGCAAAACCACCAATTATATTCGCAGATATATTTATACGATAAAAATAAAATAGCAATACCATATCACTAAAAACTTTCAAAAGTGATTTGCTCCAGGGAAACAAAACAGTTTATATTTATTTGGGATTTTATGGGTTTTCATTTAAACTTTAAAGGTTTTACTCCAATCAAATCGCATTTAGACAAGTAGTATTACTAAGACTTAGTCGCTGGATGATAAATATGTAAATCGTAACGTACGAATGACGTATACTGATAAATGAAAAAGACCAAGCCAAGCCTGCGAGTCTTAACCCCACTTCGTCCAAATATTCCATCATAATCATATAACACTCGTCCTGATTGATGTAAACCGACTTCAAAAATAATTAAATATTAATAAGTACCTTCGAGGTATAAATCCCAATATCAGTAAACGGATTAACTGCAACTAAAATATCACCAATATAAGTATAGATTTGGTTTTGGTTGTATCTCTTTTGAAGTTGTTCGACGATAGCATCTTCGGTAAGTACTTCTAACGTAGCTAAATCATCAGTGTACATTTTCTCTGGTTTGGCTTTTCTGTGAGATTTTAATTTCCCCCTTTTAGTTGTAGCTTCGGGTGCTCTATATCCTCGACCATCGGCCCTTTGTCGTTTGATCTCCGCATGAAGCTCCCTGCGAATCTAAAATAAATTGACTAGTTATCTATTGTAACCTCTAACAATATCAAAATTAAAAATTATGACACTATCGGCAATTCATTCTCATTTTTCCTGGGTGGATGCTAAGGAATTCATAATCCAGCAATCCGCACTGTAGCAGCGTGATGAAGTATGCTCCAGGCGTCCACAGTTGTGAGAAGAGATCTGTGCCCTGCAGTGGGCTTCTAATGTTTTGTAGCCATGTTTTGAGTAACAAACATAGCTACAAAACAGGCAAAAAATACTAGTTACTAATAATTATGAAATTCGGTTAGAGCTTCATTCAACCCTGCAAAAGAACACAAGCAACATAGCCTACTTATTTAAAAAAATCCTACCTTAAGGAATGTAAGTTTGTACGGAAAAGGGAGTTTTTGTATGTATTTTGCCATTTCTGGCGTGCAAATATTGCTTTAAAAAAAATTAAATTTAAAAGAGTTATAAAATAGAAAAGAAAATAGAAAGCCATTTTGACTGTCGGCGGCGCTATTAGAAAATATAGTCAAGTTTTCTAAGGACAGAGGTTAAATGAATTCAATTATATAGGTGTTCTAGTTTAAAGGTTATGTAGTCAGATCTACATATTTTCATAGGTTTTGGTTATACAATAATATTTTATTGACTTACCCTTTCTTCAAAGCTACTGACTGCTAGTAGCAATGGATGTTCTAAAAGCTCTCTCGCAAATGGCCGCTCATTCATATCTTTTATCAAACACGTGGCAATAAAGTGTGATAGTTGCGGTGAAAATAGCTCAGGGTGGGACAGATTCGGTGGAGGGTTTCGAGGAATTTGGAATAGAGCTCTCATTGGATGTAGTCCTGAGAGTGGCGGCTCTCCTTCAGCTAATTCTATAGCTGTAATGCCCACTGACCACACATCGCATCTGCAATCATACGACTGATCCAGTTGCTGTTCACAAGCTATCACCTAAAATTAATTGATGTTTTAATAACCAATATGAAGAATTTGTTAAAACAGTAATATGTACTCGTACAGAGGTAAGAAAATTATACTTGCTTCCGGTGCCATCCAATAAGGTGTGCCGACGGATGTGTTTCTCCTAGCGGCTGTCGCAGCTAAGTATGATGACACCCCAAAATCGACCAGTTTTACCTCTCCGTCCTCGGTCAAGAGAATGTTATGCCCTTTGACGTCACGATGCATGCACCGATGGGCGTGTAGATGGGTCAGGGCTCGCACGGTTCCTCGCAGGACGTAAGCAAGCTGCGGCTCTGTGAGGTTAGTTCCACGAGCTCGCAGCCCGGCACCTAAATCCGTGACCGACCCACCTGTGCAAAGCTGTGACAAATATCACGTATAAGTACTTAGTATTAATAACATTCCCGAAAGTTCTCGTCATACCAGAATATGCAAGCACTTACCTCCATAACGAACCATATTTGGTCATCTTCCGATGATATACCTCGTTTTAGAAACAATCCAAAGAATTCTGGAATATTGGGATGAGTTGATAGATCTCGGAATACCAAAAACTCTTCTTCTATCTCTTCGATATTTTCGGCTATGTTCTCCAAAATCTGAAATTAGATTGATACAAATACATTATTGCCACTTGTGCATACAGTGTGCAAAGACATATTATATACGTAGTAATTGCTGTAGCCGATTAACTATCAGCAGAAATAAAACATTGAATTATATTTTTATCATCATAATCCTAATACCAGTATTATAATAAAAGATCTGTAAATTTTTCAGTGATTCCAAGCATTTGATTATAATATTTGGGTCCTTATTGCATTCATTTTCTACCTCATTTTAATTGGATTGTTAATTTGTCGGTGTATGAATTTGGACTTTGAATAAAATAGTTTTAATATTAACTAACCATACATTCACAGCCAGTACAGAGACTGTGTACTATCGTAACACGATTGAGAGGCTGCATAATACTGTATTGTTCTGTTACCTTGACATAAATGTACGAGAGGTACATTTGAGATTTAAATTCACGCGAAGACTTATAATTTTGAACGTAATTAATTCTATCGTAATCCACAGGTTGAGGTGTCTCAATTAATCTGCATTTAGAGATCTTTAATTAAGACATTGAATATTCATGGCGAAACGTTAACAGCTATCAGTTCCCTGAGATGAGGTAGAGGCCATTTATATGTAGAGTCGTTATTAGAAGGATACAATTTAACTCCATAGCCTGTATTACCCGTAATTTATGGATTCGTAAACAAACATGTGTAAATACCATAAAATTTACGTCAATTGACAATAACTTATTCTTAATTTGATTATTATTATTTATTCGTTATTAAGTCTATATTATGCTTACAGTCTTAGAACCAAACACATTAGACGACATTAAATTAGACGAGTTGTTTCCGTCAATAAACTTGTGAAAAACACACTTTAACACGCATTAAAATTTTCCTGATTATGGACACCCAATTGTCTTTTTTGTGTTGTCTTGTCTTAATATATTGTATTGTATGTTTCATACTAAAGTTATAACTAACATTATGGGCCTGACGTTGCCCGAATTGAATAATTTTTATTTTATTTATTATATTGTACTGTACCTTCACAGCCACTCGTTTGCCGGACTTCTTGTCCCGGGCGGAGTAGACTTCTCCGTATGTGCCCTCGCCAATCAGGTCCTGGAGCGTGAACCTGTCCCGGGGGTCCGCCGCCCGGTCCAGCTCCACGTGCTGCGACAGACCCCGGTACGCCATGTCGCTGCGCATGGCTCGCCGTGTTCAGATAACATCTGCAACATTTGATTACAGTCATACCGAGGCACCGGTGACCTAGCTTTTGTATCGGATTCGTGGACCATGGACGCGTGACGTGTCATTGCGATATCTGCGGGTTACCTAAATGGCTTATTTTTATGTTTATGTAATGCGAATAGCAAATGAGCCTGCAGTCCCACGAACCACTGCCGCCCATAGACATCTGTGACAAACTTCGAATAGAACCGTGCAAAGGGCTGTTAGTTAGTAAGTCCTGTTAGTATAGGGTGTTAATGAATATTAGTTGTTTAGTATTCGTTTGTAATAGGACTGTGGGTGTTGGGAATGTAAGTGTAAGTTAATCCTGTTAGTAAATATTAGTAAACCTAGTTAATAAGAGTTAGTATTAGTCCTATTCAGAGCTGGTCACAGACGCATTGCTATCCCTGAGGACTGAGGTGGTTGCCTCCTGTATACGTGTAACCGGCATCCACCTCTTTTTGACCGAAACACAATTGTTGCCTTTTCGTCCGAAACAAAACTTTGTTGCAAAACAATTATTTCACAGCAGAAATGGGTATGGCATTTTTAGCGAACTACACCCCTGGACACTTTGATTGGTTCATGTAAATAAACACACTGGCATGCTTGCTGGGACTTGGCCTGGTGCACTCCCGTGCGCTCATATCTCAATGACTATAATTTACTACAATACCTACATATTTTTCCATATAATTAGTTTCCGCCGTAGTATTACACCGTATTTAATAATAATATTAAACGTATACACACTCACACCCCCGCACTAAGATTCCCTGTGTTGGACACACACAGAACAGAATACAATACACCCAAGACCCGAGTACTTACCTACAAACATTTATCTGCAAATAAATCGTTGCAGTCGTAGAACAAAGACGGATCTGCAAATTGGTAAATTTTTAGGACAGCACTTTAAAGTTTCTACATGAGGTTTTATGTAAATGTAAGTAATTTTGTAAAAGAACAAACACACGGTAACATATCCAAATTTCAAGATTATAACAATATAGTATATATTATTTTCAAAATATGACAGAAAACCTCATGAAGAGCACTTAAAAGTGATCTCCTATAAAGTTGCCAATTTCCAAATCCGTCTTTGTTCTACGACTGCGACGACATGTATTCAATATTCTGCATTGAGCCTTCCATAGCAGCGCATACCAGCATGTGGTGTCATTATAATCAATATATTAATTAAAATGCTTTTGTTTGTCATGAATTTTTCATATTAGCTGCTGGCCTTTTAAAGCGGAGTTTCGGGCAAATGCGCGCGAAACGCTAAGAATGGCGTCCGATACGTTTGTCTCGCGAATTGTTAATTAAGTTTTAATTTATGTTCACGAATGTTAGGGATGTTCTTTTAATCAATATTATTTTACGGATTTAGAACGTACGGTACTAATAGAATGTTTCGTTTAGCTTTGGTGTCAGTCCGAAATATTTCGTTTATAGTAAGAACCTGAATATCACTTCTTATTAAGTATCAAAGATTGTCATGACAATATACTTTTACAAGGATAACAGTGTTAGTAGGTATCTATTTTGATAATATACATTGCATATCATTGTTTGAATCATAGTGGCTGGGGATGGATGCTCACTCTCACAAAATTTAATGGGTGTAACTATTATAGATACCAGTGCTAGTAATTTTAAAAAGTGTTTTTGTTGTCTAAGGACCTAAATATAACTACTTAATAAGTATATTTTATTTGATTGACATGACAATATACAAGGTTAACAGTGTTATCACCGCTTCTATCGCATAGGTAGGTACCTACCTATCGCATCATACATTTCGTCGCAGTCGTAGAACAAAGAGGGATCTGCAAATTGGCAGCTTTTTAGGACAGCACTTTAAAATTTCTACATGAGGTTTTATGTAAAATTAAGTAATTATGTAAACGACCAAACACACGGTAACATGTCCAAATATCAGTATACAGTCCTATTCCAGGCTTGTCACAGATGTCCATGGAAGGCAGTGGTTGGTGGGTCTGCAAGCTAGTTTACTACTCTACTTTCTTACTACTAATATAAAAAAAAAGTATGAGAATAGACTTACCTACGCACAGAAGATGTTTGGTTAAATAGGAATACTTAAAGGGTGTGAACGAGAATGGAGCAAGACTGAAATAAATAACTACTCATTTTCAAAATAATATGTATAGCACTTTCAAGTGCTCTCCTGAAAAGTTGCCAATTTGCAGATCCGTCTTTGTTCTACGACTGCGACGATTAAATCGCAGTAGTCTTCGATCAAGTAGTAGTTAGTTTAGTAAATTTATTAAAAGTGTTTCTTGCAATGTAGTCGTGAAGCGCGAGACGCAAGTCGCAGCTGCAAGCCGCATCGCTGGCGAGCCTACCATTCTTGCAATCGCGACTTGCGTCGTCAATCGTTAGCATTTTTCGCTTTGTCAATTGATGACCGCTTATAAGCCCAGAATCGAAAGTATAAATGTGTTCTGGAACGTTCTGCTTCAGAGTAGATTTTTTTTATTTGTGCTTAATTAATTTTTATGTTTTACTTATCACAACCTAAACGAATGACGCGTGGAATATTATTGTGATTGTGTCGCGACAGTATTTAAATTCCTACATTTTGGTTTGGTCTGAAGTAATGTTTATGACTACGCAGTATTGATGATTAAATACTTAGTCAACTTGAAGTAATGAAGGTCATCAAACGAACTTCTTACGCGAAATGTTATGTTATGTTATGTTATGGAAAAGGAAAGGCTGCCTGACACAGACATATGCTTATGTTCTAGGTGGCCTCAGAACACTAAATTTAAATGACTTTTATTTATTTATTTATTAACTTTACACATATATTTCTAAATATAAAATGAC
>DWMR01001042.1:0-10324 GCA_018245355.1 Dalla costala | reverse complement strand
GGGTCATAGGAACAGTGTGTATGGGAAAAGAAAAGTGTTGTTTTTACTATTATTAATTAGTTATAAATTATTATTAACTACTTAGCTAATCACACATTGTCATCCAAACTAAATGCTTATGCAAAATTACAGCTCAATCGGATATCAGGAATGCTAGAAAAATGGTTTGCAAGTTTTGAAAAAATATGTTACTTACAAACGAACTTAGAATTGCGTTATAAGTCTATGCATACGAACATGTGAAGTTAAATAAAAGCTTGTAATGACCCCTCAACAAATTTAAGCTAGGGTAATTGTTGACGCATGGAAGAGTTCACAATATACCTTACCATGCCATACCTTGCCTATACCTTTTTTGTTACATCTTAGAATGTCTAGCATAGAACCTTAAACAGGAAACTCCATAGACTTAAAACTCTATATGATATGGACGCCAACTTCTGACTTCCACCCTTCCCTTAGTGATAAGTTGGAATGTTGTCTGTATTCGTATTTAATTATTATGTATAACAGCATTCCTAATTAACTTTAATATATATAAGGACTTCAGTTTACCGAAGCAGAGTAAAGTTCGTTTTATCCTCACTAATTTTCATGTCGAATACTTAATAATATTTCGAACTTTGTTTACGATAACTTGCTATCTTCACACAAAATTTCATAAACTTCAGTTAAGTGGTTTTTGTTTAATTGAGTTACAAATCGATCGATCCATCCATCCATACAACCATTTGTACAAACTTTCGCATTGTTCTTATTAATTGGATAAATATTGCCTACTATAAATGCCCTAATTATTGTCACTTTGCATACCCAGTAACAACTCCGTCTACTATCAATATAGTTGTATATTAACTAATACGTAAACATCAGAAAACATACACACATTACTCCTCCATACAAAACGCTTTGAACAAATAAATAAAAGCATTTTGATTCTGATCATAAATTTGAATTTCGTTAGTTTACAGACCAAATTAATCGGTTATTGACCACAGACGGGTTTTGACTATAGTAAGCTTACACAATTTAAGAAACTAAGGATAGACCGAAGATTTTTTTCTAAAGCTACCCTGCTAAATGTATCCCTGAAGACGTTATATTAGGGAAGAAATTATGGAAAAACTACAGGTCGAACTATGAACATCCTTTTCCAGTTGGTTAAAAACAACTAGAGAAACAGGGAGAATCAGAAGAGAATGAGTTATTTGAAAATTATTTTAGACAAGTCATTGAGCTGCTGCACTTGGAATTTTTGGCGCTAGATACACACTACTGCGAATTCTTATCTCATCGTGATGACATTTGTATTTATCGATAATAAATTGTGCATTTTATATCCGTTATTTCGAACAAAATTGTTTATACTTTCACTCTCGTATTGATGCGTAAACATACATGCATTATTTTACCGACCAGTTTAATAAAAGTTGCAACTTAGACGGTCAATGTATAGAAACGTCTGATGTAACAAAATAAAATTATAAAACAATATTACCTACCACCACATCATGTATCGTATGTATTCGAGATATCATAAATATTTTCAGTTACTTAACATAGCACGAAGGCATTATAATAATCAACTTAGTTTGTAAATTTCTGCACTTTCCTTAAAAAAAACATGACAAATTATGCGTAACTCGTTGAGATCACTGAGAAGTCATTATGCATGCAATAAATTACCCCAAATATTCAATAACTCATACGAACATGAATCATGGTCCCAAATTAGTAGCATTGAACAAAAATACTTCGTGAAATACATTTGAGTCACAATTTTGGCAAGAAATAGAGTCTATAGGTATGAGTGGAACCACCACCAAGAGACATTAGGAACGACAATGTTCGAGACGAAACATCATCATAACCGGCTGGATATGATGGCGTAAGGGTGTAGACTCATCGTGATAGAAATAAACAACAAAATATACTCTTTATTACGTACACAATTAGTCCAGAAGCGTGTCACATCATAGCGGCACGCTCTGCCAACTTCTGCACACCTGCCTATCTATTAATATTTTTCATAAAAATAACTTGCGTTCATAAAGCGAATCATATTTTTGATTCATTAAATTCGTGTGTAGTGAAAAATTATTACTCCAATTTTGACTAAACTACATAGGTACCTAATATACATTGGAATTTCCTTTTGCAGGCTGAGGACCCCGAAACATTCCACCTTAACTTATTGGTAAAGATAGGAAGGTACTGCAAAATTAAATACTAGAATACGTGCATGTACACGAAATCATGTGCTCAACCTTTCCTTCGTCTCAACCTTGTTCTTGTAAGAAGGTTACTTCGGTCAAATAAGGCATTCATAGGTACGGTGGTACAATGTCAATTTCCTTGTATGGAACTACCCAGAGAGGAAGGCCTTATGATATTGGCTTCGTATGGCATTGATCATAACTTATTTTGCAGTAGGATTATGGACTTATGCCTACTTTATCTTTATTACACATACATACGAGAAATTTAGGTCAGGTTAGGTCTTTGACTATATGAAATCTTTGAGTTAGGTTAGACTACTCAAAAAATTTAAGTAAGTTTGAAATATAAGAGTATTAAGTACTATTAAGTACACATCATTTCTTATTATGCTGCTTGCATAATTTCCACATGTTTTTATACTTATCTATTATTTTCACATGTACCTATGTGTTAAGTATGTGTAGGTGTATATGTTAAGTATGGAGAAGACACATCGTGTACAAAAATTATTAAGTAAATAAATCAAATAAAGTACAACTAGATTATATCTAGATGTATTATGAAGGGAAAAGTCATAATCATAAGTCAATGAACAAATACGTAGGATAATTATATTACACTTAGATATACGTTACGTTACGAATGTTACGATATTGGTTCTGTAAAATTCAAATCTAATTGGCTATTTAAATAACTTATACAAGATTAATCTACCCTTATGGGTAAATCCCAAACATTATATTTACGAATATTTTTATTTATCTACTTTTATATCAAGAAATCATAGTATATATAATGACACATATTATTATTCTTGTGACACGTAATATTAATGATTGATATTAAATCGAGCATCATCATTATTATTAAACGTGGTATGGTATCATGTTGTACATAAATAACATTCGTGTATGTTTATGACTTGTGACAAATCATATTTGATATTAAGTCGGAGAGGCTTACATTATTTAATTATAGTAACTAACAATTTACAAATGTAACATTGTTTTGTCTACGTACAGTGTTATTTCAGCAGTTTTGTTAAGCAGAATTTAAGCTAAACATTCTTCATAATTCTGAAAACTAGGTCTGAACAACGCAGTCTATTTTTGAGATTATTGTGACATGTATCATAAATAACTAAACTAGTCGTACACCACCTTAGTTTCTAAGTACCGATGAGTAATCCATCCATCAGCGTGTTCATGTCACGATATATTTAATAATGTCGGGCAAGGGTAATTAGCGATGACATTTTTATTACTAGCTACATTTTCTAGCGGACTATAAAGTTTTCTTTGTTGGTTGCCAGCGCGACTCCAGACCAAAACGACCAGTAGATCATTGGCAAACGGACATAATTATCATCGCCGCTAACGAGTTGGGGTTTACCTGGAACGCTGGGTGAGTGTGGAGTATAATCGCAGAGGAATGTGCACTATTGCAAATCAGATTTAAAATAAGAAGAAAAAGAGTAGGTTTTCGTAATTTATAAAATCTATGTAGGTACACACATTAACATAACAAATAAATGTTTAAATGGAACTAAGTACAAATAAATGGATTGTGTCTTTAAAAAAAATATTCCAGAATGCTATAGTAAATATATACAATGAATCAAACTATAATAATTATATACCTAAGTAAGTACATAGGTACATAAGATATTTAAAAAATTACGTGGGGGTCTCGGGATCCCCTGTAGGAACCAAGTTCCTTACGCTCTCGCCTGCAGTAACGTAAAGTATGAAAGACGTAAAATTAAGATATAATAATAAAGTAATAAGTAAGAAGTGAAGGAATTGATTAAAATTTTGTATAATATATAATGAATGAAACAGTTCCTTATTGGTCTTTTGATAAAAAAAGATTAATATCTAAACGTTACGTTACGTAACGTTACATAACGTTACACTACGTTTTTTTCAGCGCAGCCTCCCATCGCCGTGCCGCCCATAGCGTGCGATAAGGAACTTCGTTCCAATATAGTTTAATTCGTGATCAGTATAGCAAACGTGCATGCAGTCCCACCATCCATTGCCGCCCACTTACACTTATGAAAAACCTCGAATAGGACTGTACGGATAACTGTTAGTTAGTTAAGATTAGTTAGTAATCGTTCGTTATTAGTTCTGTTCGAAGCTGGTCCAGATGCGTTGCTATCCCTGAGGATGGGGGTGGTCGCCTCTTGTAAAAGTATTACCGTCATCCACAACTTGAATTGAATTTGAAACCGGTACACTTATTGGATTATTATTGGAATTAATTTATTGGAAAACAATTATTCCATGGCAGAAATGGATGTGGCGGTGGTACCACCCGGGCGAATCGTATACAGATTCTACAACTTTGCAAAGATTTAGGAAAAACAAATTTATTCTAGAATCAAAAAAAAGGAATATATAACTGCGGGTCATGTCCATATTTCAGCCCCTTGTGGGACACTTGAATTAATTTGGGCAATGTTGTATCGCACACACTAAAATTGAGTTTTCAGTTCATCGAGAAACATATTTCGTGATGAAAGACAAAGCTAACTTTAGCGTTCTAATTCGACGGAATTTATGCATCTGCATCATGATACTGTTGAAAGACCAGATGGCAAGTTAAATAACAGCTGAGACAGCTTTCGCGATATGACTTGCATCACCGTGCCAGTTATATTATTACCTACCTATCTTTCAATTCAAAGGTCATCTAATTTTTTTTAAGTAAACGAATTTTCTTATCAATAAGTTAATTTGTGAAACACGTCATAACGATATCTACACTGGAAAAGCATAATGTAGAGAAGATGGATTTTCACTATCACCATACATGAAAACGCGCAGCAAAAAAATAATATTTAAGTAAATAAAAGAAGAATTTTAAGACTAAAAAGAAGACCATGGTATGGAATTGTCCTTACTTCAGAATAAATGTACGAATTTCAAGATGTGGTCAAACCATTACTTACTGCAGCTAATATTAGACGTTTGAACGCATCGCTAATTTTGTATTTTGTTACAGTTGACATACCTATATTTTATGGCTGTGTAAATGGTCTCTGAAAAATGTATGACATGAAAAGTTTTCGCTGGCAAGTTTACAAAGTAATCCATATTTCCATCCGCCTCTTTGAAAGTCACATTATTTTACCAAAAGATTCAAATCTTAAAGTCTAATGACATCGCAACGAGCTGGCATGGAAATGTAATTAGAAAGTATTCGTAAATATATTAATGTACGTAAAGTCTGCTAAATATACGTAGACGTTGTTGCTGGATAGTTAATAAATAAATTTTATAGAGTCTATCAAATATTCCGATCCGTTCACTTGTTAAAATAAATCAATTACGTATTTTGGTTGGTGAAGAATGTTATGGATTTGGGATTAAATAACATTCAGGTGTTTACGAGTAGACTCGCAGGTGTGGTGGATCTCTCCGTACGTGGGCGGAGGCAAAAATAATACGGGAACCCTCACGAAAGCCGCGGTTACTCAGCGCATACTATAGGAGTGAACGTCGCTCGTAGCATTACTCACGTTCCCATCGTGGGCTGTACTCCTCCCACGCTACGTATATCAAATATTCAAACTTAACTTTACATTTTCAGGTTATTCAACAAGAAACGAAATTACGAAACATCTTATTGGAGAACATTAAAAAACTTTGCATCGGTCCTTATGTAAGTAACTGGGTGGTGTGGGTGTGTGAGAAGGCTTTGATCTCTTCTTAGTCACAATGGTGCATAAAACTGCTATCGTTCGTTACAAGCAGCCATAAAGTTTAAATGTTTACTAAAACAGGGAACAGAAAAAAGTTCTTTGAATACAATATTTTTCCTGTTGATTTCTTGCATATTCGAGTAGGTACTTAGTACTCTCCGTACCGCACCATACCATCCTTTCCGTAGTATCATCAGTCCTAGTCTCCAATCTCCAGTCTCAAATTTAGTTTAATCTATAAAGCAAAAGTGACGTGACCATATTGATCATGCTTTCGGAATATATTTCGAATTTCGGACATTAAAATATATCGATGATTATTTATAATTATAACGGTTTTACTTTGTTATTCAGCTCAAGCGTTAGAATATTGTTTTATTGAAGTAGCAAACGGGCATGCAGCTTACCGTTCTCCAACGACCACTGTCGTAGGCAGGTAAAGATGTAAATCTGTATCTGACCAACTAGAAGACCACAATTCTCTTCGAAGTCGATCACAACACAATCAAAACGACAGCAGAATAGTTGCAGCGAGTACCTACACCTCACCATATGAAATAGCTTTAATTGTGGTGCTGAAAAAGGTTTAATTTTAATTTGCGAATGAATGAATTATACTATAGTAGGTATACATGTAACTTGTTCTACTATAATAATAACCTACTTGGCGTGTGAATCAGATCAAAGCTATTTTCAAGATCAAATCGGTAATGACACAGAAAAAAGATGAGTGCGTGGGTACGTAAATGGTCTACTAAATTATTCGACCAACACTACTTTAAAATTTTATAATCAAATATTAAATTTCACATATTAACCTCAACCTGTATTACCAGCACAAATACAGTCCAGTATTGGCAATCAAATTAACAAAAAAATTAAAAATGCTTTCATTTTTTGAATCTGGAAGTCGAATTGGAGTTTACAGGGATCGTCGGGAGAAAAGCAAGGACCACATAGAAAAATCCTTATGCTTTCAGGTATTTCAGAACCTTTTTGTAGTTCGGTCCTTCCGATGGTCGATATTTGTGTCAACCATCGGCTGTTCCTAATGCCGCTGCGAGGGGCACTGATTATTTATCTTAACAAAATCCA
Source organism: Dalla costala (assembly GCA_018245355.1). NCBI lineage: Eukaryota > Metazoa > Arthropoda > Insecta > Lepidoptera > Hesperiidae > Dalla > Dalla costala. The sequence continues at coordinate 3,300 of DWMR01001042.1, read as the reverse complement.
TTGGTATCCCACGGAAACCGTGCATTTTTCCGTGATAAAAAGTAGTCTATCGCCCTAAATTAATAATCGATCTATCCAATTTTCCTTGTCAAAGGTTCAATCAAATTTCCATAGGAACTTGGATTGAAATTTGACACTTTGACAGAAAAAAATGGATAGATTGATTATTAATTTCGGGCGTTAGTGGCCTAACCGATTGTCGGAAGATTTCTGGCTGATCGGAGGCCTTCGAAAAAGCGCCGGGACCGACCGCTGTTTCGAACGCACGGAAGCGCTCATAAAATCCTTGGCAGTAGTGGTCACCCATTCTTAGGACAGTGGTGTGGTTTGACTTATCAAAACTGGTCTCGCGGCTTTGATCATATTTATTTATCTTCTACCTATGGATACATCGAAAATTGAAATAACTAACACTATTATCTATTAATTTTAATGAAAGTTATTAGTAACTAAGTACAATTGAAATATTCATCGTGAAGATCCTTTAATAATGTTATTTTAAAATGTTTACAAGCGCTCGGGACGCCTAGGACCCTCAGCTTGGACAGTCGAGCACACAGTAAGGTTTACATAGAATTAATAATGTGTTACTTTCCTCCCAAGATTATGCAAATATCCACAACATTACTGAGAATACTGACACAAAACTCTCGGTAGCAAGAAAATCACTGCATATCCTTGAAATAAAGTGTGTTTTTGCAAAAGCACATGTTTCGAAATCCTAGTATTGTTATAGAGATTCCGTCAGTTACAGGAAAATGTTATAATATTCATGGAACTGTTTGTTTATTATTCTTTGACTGAAGGTTGATTGATAACTTTGCATGGTATGGGTATTTATTTACTCAATTGTTTCCTCCAAGGTGTTCTTAGTAAGCAAATATGTTTTAATGCCCATCTATAACGGGCGAACCTAGCCATCTCAACTAGAATGTACTTAATTAATGATTAATCAGTCTCAACATCTCATGTCTTCTTAGTTTCTCTTTTTATTGAATGCAAAATGGAATCATACAGCATGCTATGCTAGGGATAGGTATATAGCTCCTATGGGACAGATCTGATTGGTAGCGCATTTGTACATACCCACTTAACCAAGGATATCTATTAACTAACCCAACCTAAGGAACCTAACTGCCCTACCACAGATTTCATAGATGTCTAGATAGAGCATTTGACATTTAAAAACGGCACAAAAAATTCATACCAAAATTGGGTTCTTTCCCCTACATGTGTCAATGTGTGCGTCATTGCACACTTTGAGCCTATAAGGGCACTAATACGCGGAAATGATCTGGTATCATTTCTTACAAAATGCTCCGTCTGGACATTTAAAGTCAAAGTACCATAATTATATTAAGTTTGTAACTTAAACCCATGGAGCCATGGACGTAATAAAAAGAGCGGACGGAAACGCTAAGAAATTATTGAAGCACCGCAATGGCGGCGACGTACTAAGTATGTGTGCGTAATGGCGGGCGGCTGGACCACTATAGTGTGAATGTGTGCGTGGCCGGCTTGTTTGTATCAGCGAGCTGGACTCTTTGGGGTGCTTAGTAGGTACGCATCGAAGCACGCCCGCACAGTTACGTCGCCGCCATTGCGGTGCTTCATAATTTCTTAGCTCGACTCCGTTCGCGGTTTTTATTACGTCCATGGTGCCATACATTAAGTTTGTAATTTAACCCCAGGGCTACATTAAACCGCTTGCATTTAGTAACCTTTAATCGTTTTTCCGTTTCGCAGCTGAAGCGCCTGGACGGCAAGGCCGACGACCTCGCCTGAAACAGAAGAGTGTGGGTGCGCGCCCCGCTCGGCGTGTCCGTCCCGCGCGACACGCACCCCGCACCCCGCACTCCGCGACTCCCGCGACCCCAGCGCGTGTCACTGACAGACACCGATATTTATAGTTACTGAATATTATTTATTGTAATAGAAATAATATTCGTCAGTTATTTATAAATTTAAGCTCTGTTTCTATCGCTAATTTGAAAAATAATTAAGTAAGTACCTATGTTAAGTACTTTCGGACTTTAAATATTAAGTGAAATGCTAAAATATTCATATCATAAGCCAAGTTTAATGTTTTAATGTGCAATTTGGTAGGACCTAATTAACATAGGTACCATGTCAACGTTATGTCTCGTAAAATATATCTAATAAGAAAGTTTATAAGTACGTCCGATAAAGTTTAAGCTTACCCTGTTATTTGCTAGGTACTATCAAGGCTTTATAAGTTTTCTGAGAATACACATTTAAGGGAAATCCACGGAACGACATACTTACATACACAGTAGGTACCGACCAATAAGTAAGATAAAAAAAATAAGATTCCCATTTGCTATTTATGTGTTCATTGCAGCTACATACTTGGTCCCTTGTAGATATTTATTATTCTTTGCCCGTATTCGTTCAACTGTTGAATTTCAACATGATTACCTGATGATTAGCTAAGCACCTACATAGTTAGTCAGTAGTTGCGACTAGTTTGTGAAAACTAAGCTGTCGCTACTAAACGAAGTACAATGGTATACCTAAATTTGAATGATATTAACTGATGAAATGACTTGATGGAATAATGTTCTACTTATTGCGAAGAATCTTTTCAAAGAAATACTTGAAATGGCTGAAAGGTCTAAGCTTGAAATGCTTTTGTATATTATAGTCAAACCTTTCATTATCTGCTTATCAATACAATAAGTCTTAATAATAAGCTAAGCGAAACTGTTTAATACGTACTTATTGATTTACACAGAAACGAATTCAGGTGAAAATGTTGCATGACCAGATTAAAATTATACTCAACTCTTTTCTTAAACGTGTATGAAAAATGCGCTAACTTTGTGTGACTTAATATTATAATTCCTAGATTTAAAAGATTTAATGAATGTTATGAATGATTTTTTCACCAAATTAAATTTTAAGACATACTTCGTGTGTTCTATTTATTTATTACTACCCCAATTTCGTTTGGATAAGGGATTGACAACCGAACAACTGGCACTAGAATACCTTCGAGGAGAATACCACTTTCAAATACCTATATATTTATCAATTTCATCATCATCACAACCCTTCACTGGCCACACACACACACACGTCACAGGTTTTGGTAGGTGGTAGAACCAGATCATAGTTCCTGCGTTCACCCGGGGCGGTACCACCGCGCACCGCCGCACCTATTTCCACCGTAAAATAATTGTTCTTCACAAGTGTTTCGGAGGGAAGGGTGCGGATGCCGGTTACACTTATACAAGAGGCGACCACCTTAGTCCTCAGGGGTAGCAACGCATCTGTGAC
>DWMR01001041.1:0-10328 GCA_018245355.1 Dalla costala | reverse complement strand
TTGCATACAAATTATGCCCGCACACGCTACGGGAAAACGATAGCCAGACCATACGTCAAACTCATAGTACGCCTACTTAAAGGTGGTTTTAAAGTAGATAGGTTTAAAGAAATTTATACTCAAAAAAAAAAAGATTACTATCTATTTGTCACTTTGCGTAGTATTTTTGTTGTGTTGTATTTCTACTTTGTAATGTATTTTTTGGTTTAATCTGTTTTACGGCAGCGTTTATATTTATATTCCTTATTTTCACGTTATCATAATTTAACAACTAAGTTTTATTTACGTTTTCTAGTCATTTTGTGATCTAAAGTGCCATATTTTCTGGGTATTTTTACCATTCTAGGTAGATATCGCCTGATTAGTTTTCGTTTTAGCTTAATTTTAATGTTTCATCCCTTATAAATAAGACTTGAAACTCTCAGATAAAGTAGGACATACAGAGTTTGAAGTAATGTTAATAAGCTCAATTTAATTTTGTAGCTACTTTTCTTAATTATGAAAATTAGAGACGGTTATTTTTACTTAAATTCCTTCGTATTTTTACTATACTTTTTTTAATATGTATACTCTATACTATTTCAATAAAGGCAGCAGGAACTATGTTGCGGATGAAAGGGCTAAAAGCCTCAGAAATAGCAAATAAGCTTGTGCCCTCGAGGGCACAACTCTCGAGGTGAATATATTTGACGAAAGTTGAGAAGAAAAAAATGTGAGTCATTATAACGAAATATATGATTTCAGTCTTCTGCTTATGATGGCATTAATAATGCATTCGAGTATAAAAGAGTACTTTTTAGAGAATATATAGTTATTTAATATAAGTTTACATATATAAGAATAGGTGTAAGGTATATATCAGTGTCACGCGGGCCAAACGGTTGCGGAAATAATGATGACGGAAATAATATTACACGTTGCGGAAATATGAATATGCGGAAATAATGAGTTGGATATAATAAGTATGAAAGTAAATTGATAATTTAATTAGGGAGTGGAGTTGGGACATTGCAGCGTTTACTGTGTATTCTGGAAACAATTACTGGAAGCTTGCGATTGATGGAATGTAGCAAGCCCAAAGCTTCTTGTGATTGAAAAATAACTGTGTGGCAAGCAAAGCATTGATGATCTGCTAGCGTGTGTGCTTAGCGACAGTGATTGTTAACCCAGGCTTATAGAATACGCGCTGGAATACGCAGTGTTTGAGTTAGCGCTGGTAATCCACGCCAATTCATGTACTGTGCAGTTTTCCCCCAAACACACGTGTGCACTGGTGGGAAAACGTATTTCTTTTAATTATTATTTACATTATTTGATTGTGAAAGGATAAGTGAGTATGGATTAATTATTAATTATAGTGAGGTAAGCTGGCATGCTCACGTAGATACCATCATTAGGTAGCTGAGGTTAGTTAGAACCAGGCGTTTTCCAGTCATAAACTTGAGCGTGGCTACTTACCTCTTTGTAATGAATGGTAAATGAATGTATAATATTATACTATAGTTTGATGGCGCTTTATTATTATTTCATGTTTTTGTCAATCCCATTTTTGTGTTTATATGCGCATCTCTCTGTTAGTTTTAAGTTCTTTTAAATAGACCAATAAATGCGGGTCTGTTTTGAAATGAGAAAGCTTGAAGGATACTGTTTGACTCACATTAAGTACTTCTATACTTATTGTACCTATGGGAGATGCGATCCGCTGGATGAATATAGTACCAAACATCTGATAGCACAAGTTTATTGTAAGATTAGTGGACAAAAAATGTAGATTTTTGGAAAAATGTTTAGTAGGAAAAATCTAGTTGACAAATAGGCAAGCTCCCATCACGAGTGAGAAGTTTTATAAGACATTTTATATGCGAGGAAGGTAGGATCGAATATGAACATAGTTTTTAAAATATACGATTAGACGAATGCTATACAAAGAATTTCTAGTCGTTTCCTTTCGATGGGCGGGTTTATAGAGATACAGATTTTCGAATAATGCAGTGACTATATTCGTCTACGCGCGAGAATACAAGTGGACTGTTTTTAGGAAACTGGCTCGTTCTATAAACACACCCCATATTTATTTCTCTGGATTCCGTGACATTGCCAAATTCAGAATCATAATTTATAGACAAATCATGATTAATATATCTATCTACTGTTAAAAAAATGGTTGTGTCTAACTATTAATGGATACTTAAAGATCATAAAGGAACTTTGAGAAAATACAGAAGTGTAGCGAAATATTAGATTTATTTACGGTATAAGGAAAGAAAAAATATTTATTGTGTAGCAAGTAAGAGCATTTAACCGTTTACTGTAGTTAGTTTAAAAATGGAGTCGTGGGAGTGTAATTCGAAATTTGAAATTTCTTTCCCGTGTAAGATTGTGTGATTATTTCGCTTATTTTTTCTGTTGTGTGTAAATTTTTGTTTTAAACTTTCGTGCTAACACCTCGTCTGAAGTTGATAAATTAGTTTTAAAGGTAGTGTATGCTACTGAATGTCTTTTTTGAAACTTTTTGACGAACAACGCGACTTTCTGCGTCGATTCGAAACATACAATATTTTATAAACAGTGTATTTTATACATTATATTGAAGATGTTCTTATTTCACTGTCGTCGTTTCTTTTTCTATTTAGCCGTTATAATTTGAAGCATGTAGTCAAACTTGTCAGACATATCGCTAGATATTTATATTAAGATATTTATATATTAATGAAACTATACTATATTAGTTGATTTCGGCTAAGATACAAAACGATCAGTCAATTTATTTGATCCTGTCAATCGTGAACTTAGATCTTCGGTGTTTTGAGTACAAGAATGGAGGAATGTATTTGTAGTCAGACTTTTTTAAGTCTTTATGAATAGAAATGTAATAAGGATTTTTTTTACTCAAAACACACAGAACAAAGTTCGAACTCTTAGAAAATCTGAATACTATATCACAAATGTATAACAAACAGATAGATAGTTAAATTTAGGTGTAGTCACCGTATATGATTAGGATTATAATGATTATATGAGAAAAATGAATTCATTTTCGCCTATTGCTTGATGTAGGTATGATAAGCGTACATAATCCATAAAATTAAGGTAATCTAAAGATGTAATTATAAGCACTGCCGGCCGTCTCCTCTTCTTTGGTGGATCCAAATTCGACGCGCTGTTGCCTTTTCTCGTTGCTATGAACTTCCCTCTACTATATATAATATATATAGGTTACACTAGTGATAAGAGTATTAGGTACGGCATTCTGTTTGCATAACGGCTAAGTAATCTTAGGGTACACGCCCTCTCGTTAGCTAGGTAAATTGCGAGAAATATAAAGTAATATTATATATACAAAATTATTGTGGAAAATAACATAGTACTTATAACATTACGTATATCTTCTAGATAGGCTATTCAAATTTTAAGTGTCATTTCATTTTCATTTATCCTCAGTTACATTTATATTTGGTTCATTCCATCGTATAAGGTATGGTATATATATAAAATTTAAGTCCCATTGAATAACACCAAATTTAAAAAAAATCCATGACTTGTAAATCTTGTAATGTAGAATTGGCTATGGTTATAAACCCTTCTGAAACTTCGAAGATCTTATAAAATGCCTTATTGATAAAGATTCTTCTCTTCTGTTGTGTTCGTAGATGTTGCATTGTGTATAAATGGTATCTCCAAAATTAAGTTAAATATAACACTTGAAAACATAAGTATAACCACAGAGCTGTGTGAATCATGTGAGCGTAATAATGAACTTAACTATTGCAATCATTTAAATATTAGTTCCATACAAGCTCCACTTAATGTTATCACTTTGATAGTTTTTGACATTCCATAACTATCCATCCACAACGGTGATGAAATGGTCCAAACCTAGTTGAAAAGCCATTGTGTAAATGTGTTTATTTCGCGTTTTTGGAAATACCATTTGCAACACACGAAGTGCCAAAAAACATTTTGATTTTTCTCGATGTCTTATCATATTTTCTATAAATACCGTCTTTCAGGAATAATATATAACACCAATTCAGACTTATCGTAAGAATCCTCTAAGAGCGGTTCTAAAATTAAATTTTACAGCCTTGAATATATTTTCATTTGACACGCAACGTAATATATTTTCAGATAAAATTTTATTTAATCTTAACCAAATACTTGATAATTTTGTAAATATCTCAGCTTTGTACGAATCGGTACGATGAATATATTTTTGAAGGCGAAATTTGAATATTGATGTGACCCAACTTTGTCATAATATGGCAAATATCAAATAGTAGCATGCCAGCTGACCTAGATATATATCTGAGCTAAATAAGGCGTATTTATTATGTGCCCTGTATAAACCACTAGAGATACCATTATAATTTATATATTCGGGGCTGTAAAAGACTAGAATTGTAGTTCGTGAGTAATATTAAAGTCTCAATGTGTTTAGTTCACAAAATCTCGTAGATTCTCTTTCGTTTTAGAAAAGGCTAGACTTTTGATGTTTTGTAGTAGTACCCAGTGTCGCGTGCTTAGAAAACATTGTTTTGAAACACAAAAAATAAATGAAATATTTTTTGAAATGTATAATGAATGGATATTTTGTGTCCAGCGTGTCTTGTAGTATTTTTTGTTCTTCTTGTTCTGACTCGGGGTGACCATTCTTCTCTTATCTATAAAGATTATAAAACAAAGTTGCTTTTTGTGTCTGTCTGTTTGTTAATCTACTCCTTCTAAGTTACTCAACGGATTTTGTTTCTTTATTTATTTGAAAGTTACACCAAGCAATTCAATAATATTTCTATCTATATATCTATATATTTCTATCTATATTCAATCTCACTAGCAATGAAATCATATTGTTTACAAATAATGTGATTGTCTTTGCATATTGTATGTAGTTCCCATCATTATGAATTTTAAACTTATCAGACAGTCCATAAGCCTAATCCAAATTTTCCATTTTCTCTTTTGTTTCGTCAAAAATACAATGAGAAATCATTGAAAAAACAAAAAAGAAAAACTTTTGGATCGAAATCATACCCTCTCCGTTTCTATTATTCAACATACTTTAATCCTGAATGAAATGCATCGTTCGCTATACTTCAAATTAATGATTTAATTTACCAAACTGATTTTGCAGTTAACCTATTTCAGGACAAAACTTACAAATTTTATTGGCTTTTATAACTCAATGTTTCCAAATTTCCAACTCTAGTATTTCTTCCGGCTAGCACCAATAATATGAATATTCGTAGTAATATCTGTATATTATATCTATTGTATCTGTATAAATTCACCTATTAAACGCACAGACGATAAAAGTATTAAAGAACAGAAACACTATCTATCACACTACACACACAACACACACACACACACACACACACACATACACACACACACTAACACTATCACTATCACTAAAAACACTATCTAAACACTATCTTAGTGTGTTTTGATGGGCGTCAGAAGTAGGTTGTTGTCTTATTTTACTTGTTTTTGCTTGTAATTTGTAATGGAAGAATGGTCACTTCCAGTCATTTAGATGTGATGTCTCGATGGTTCTTCGTGTCAAGTGTAAGATGGTTCGTTTCAGATTAAGCAATAATCGTAATTACTGTCACGATGTTTAAAGTGAGAACCGAAGCGGATGTGTTAGTATATTTAGAGCAGTTTTAATGCAGCGTAGAGGTAAAGTAAGGCTTTCATGATTAAAAGTACAAGCTAACTTTAAATTAAAGGATGTAAATTAATTAGGTATGTAAATGGATTTGCAAGATTTGTGTCAAGAGGTTATTAGAGCTGAGCTGAGTATAGTACTTACACTCTCGCACAGACTGAGGTATGAGCAGGGACTTTACCTGTAGCTAGGTTGAGGATCTATCTCACAGGAACAATTTTTCCGGTAGAAAAAGCATCCGTCTGAGGTTTTCTCAGTGGAACGACATGGGTTCGAAAGAGCCGTAAAAATACTTCTCCTGTGGCGACGCAATGGCGATTCCTCTGGTGTTGCGTGACCATATGCGATGGTGACCTTACCATGAGGCCCGTCCGGCTTTAGACATAAAAAATTAAAATCTATGTCACATCTGTGTCATTTTCTTTTCATAAACTATCTCTTCAAAGAACCACGCTGGTCCTTATAACTTTTGATGTCATTCCATTACCTGGTCAGTCATCGTAGTTTGCGATATATACTATCAAAGATTAGGTACTTACCATGTGCTTGTTACAAAGTGAGATTTGTGCAGTGCTGAAGGACAGTGATGGACGGTAGAAAGACTTTCCAAATTCCCATAAATTCATACGATAATATCGCACCCCTAGTAATGTAAGGCCACAACTAAAAATTTGGTGTTTTCGGGTTTTTGTGTTAAACGGGCTCAATATCCACTTACACAGTGTCTTTCACAGAAAGATAAAAAAGACAATGGTAAAGCGATTACTTTAAAATAATAATTTGTAATTATTATGTTTTGAATAACCCCTAAGTACAAATCACAGGTTCGCTGAAGGAAAAAGGAAAGGCTTTAAGAAAGCTGTAAATAAGTTTTACCAAAAATTGAGTTTTATTTTTTTATTTTTTTATTTTTTTATTTTTTTAGATTTTGAGATATGCCATTACATTACTGGGGGTGCGATATAATCAGCTCGCTTGCTAGGATCTGTTTACCCACATCGAGATACTACGTACTAAAGTGCTGGAGATATTTAAAGAATAAGGCTTGTTCCTTTTTTGGTAACTAAAAGGTATCCATCGCTGCAGCGCACGCGCCCAAAAGGTAACCGCAATAAATTTCACGGCGCTTACGCGTTTTCTTCAACAATGAGCGACTGAGATAATTGCGGTCCAATTGCCGCAGTTTAACGGGACACAAAAGTGATTAGCGGTGTCTTCCCTAGTACTTTAGTACATAGTATCTCGATGTTAACCTACTACATTTTCTAATGTCATGAAATTATAAAACGTATTTTGTTTGGCAAACTTGTCTTTTGTTTTAAGTAAAAATGTCACCTGCTGTAATGGTGAAGGAAAACATAGTGAGGAAACCTCCAAGCTTGAGAGTTCTCCATAAGTTCTCGAAGGCATGTGGAGTCTGCCAACGCACTTGGCCAGCGTGGTGGACTATGGCCTTCCTCCCATAGGAGACCCGTGCCCAACAGTGGGACAATGAAGGGGTAGTGGTGATGAAACTTGTATCTTGCAAAAAGTTGTGAAAACTCGCAAATAGAATCCGAATTAGTATTTCCTTATTTGACAAATACTGGGGAATATATTGCGCACCGAAATCCAAATAAGCGAATTAATAAAAACACGTAAACTGTGGGATGCGCTTCCTTCTGAGGTTTTCCCAATGGACTAGGACATGGGGTTCTTCAAAGGCGCAAAAAGAGCTTTTCAGGGCCGACGACGCATTGCGACTCCTCTGGTATTGCGTGTCCATAGGCGACGGTGACCACTTACCTTCAGGTGGCCCGTCTGCTTGCTCGTTAGGCTTACATTGTAAAAAAAAACCGTGAATTTTCACAGATACATTTTTATCATCAGGTATTCTGATGCATTGATTTCCATGTCCTGTTACGATTGTTTCCTTCAATTTAATTTGTCCATTCTACCACCCGACGAAAACTAATTGTTGAATCTTTTGTTTCAGATATTTTATTCAATCTACGAAGATGTGTTGTGCGAGTAACAATGAGGCCCATTTAAAGTAAGATCCTTCCATTATTAAATTATTTATACGTAATAGTTATAAGGAATACGTCGTAGTGCGACTACTTGAGCGTTAGTATAATAAAGATTATTGTAAACTAGGTAATTAGTTAATAATTATTTCTTTAGTCTGGTCGATTTGGCCTTTGTTTACCTAAAACAAGGTAAGCAGGTAGTGTGAACGCATTTAGTATAACGTTATTGTAACTAGTGATGTAGATATTGTAGATAGTGCAGATTTTAATAGTGTTGACCCAGCTCGCAAAATATAATTAAAAGAAGAAGCGTTATTACAACACTACGATTGACTGTCTGTGTCAAATCAATACTATCAATCGATAGCATGATACATGGTATTTAAGTTGGCAGTATAAACATGTTGGTCTAAAGACCGATGTTGATGTTTAACTATCGACCGCATCAACAGTATTCCCAATATTGATGCATTTCTATCGATAGACTTCCATACTATCGAAGGTATCGATAGAATAGTGATTTACGGCTGCAATCTATATTCGATCAGGAATCGTAAGACTATTCCTTTCCACTAAAGACTAAGACTTTCCTATCCAGATTTTATTCAATCCATCGATAGTTTCTCCATCTGCATTTCATCCGTCGATCGCTTATTGAAATACCACAAGTAAAAATTGGATTAAAAATCTAACTCTGATAGCGAATTATGGATTGAGATTGAATATAGAAAGCGGCCGTTAATCTCCAGCACCAACGTTATTGAGTAGATAATCGCTGACTGCATTTGCATGCAACCTTTAGATAGTTGACAAGGATACGTGATATTACCCCTAGTGGTGCACATCGATCGAGTTAGATTTTAACTCAAACATACAATCCAAGAATGGATACCTACTTACCTAATAAATAAATGAATGAAAACTTTATTCTATAATACGCTATTTGACTGTATGAAAAATATTGTCTTATTTATTGACGTCCGCATAGGCTAAGGGGTTTAAAAGCGTTATTAATTAATTAGACACAAAAATATTGTATTCATTTAGCAAAACTACACTTTTAAAAAATGATTTCTTTTTATCTGTTACCACGTGATGAAAACGATCTGGGATCGGCTAAATGTCAGATGACGTCACACTGAAGTAAACAACATGTCTGTCATTATGACGATCCTAAGCGTATGACACTTGATTACTTCAATGTGACGTCACGTTTCGGCGCCCTATTTCAACTGCACTTTTTTAATTAGTATTTATGGAAGAAATATTATCACATTACCAAATTATGTGTAGAGTTGACCGTATTATTTATTTATTTTGTTTTTCTTTATAAGTGGTATTGTCAATTTACGTATTTGCCTCCTGTCAAATAATTGACAGTTACCAGTTTGTGATATTGAAGTAACTGAACTACGGTTGTAATGTATTAATTAAGGTATTAAATTAATTAATTAAGGATTTATAAAAAATATACAGTGATATGGTTTTACATAATTTATTTTTTAGATTAAATGTCACATTCCTATTTTAGCTATAAATTGTACATTTACTATTATAATAATAAAATGTATTAATATATTGAATTCATTTCTATTATAAGTAAATAATATTATTAAGGATACATATAACTCGATTTACAGAACAGTAATATATAATTTTAATTAAGTATAATGTATTTGTTAAATTCTTATAAAATGCTACTACTACTACTAAGTCAATAAATAATTTACTACTATAGAATTATATGAAGTGATATATTATACTATTTCGTTTCTGATCGGTATCCTTACTACAATATGAGTAAGTAATATTTACAGCTACACAGAAGAAGATTGAAAGTGTGACTACATAGACAATAATATCTGGGTTAATTTTCGAATAAAAATTTAATTAATTCATAATTTATTTATTCCAATTAAGTATATTGTTGGTTACTTAATGTTAAGTGCTAGAGCGTTGTGGATTGTAAGTAATTGGCAAAGTTAAGCAACATTGGAACGGAAATAAAGTGCTTTTAACTGTAGTAAAATTTTACTAGTACTTTCACGTTTCACGTTTTTGGGGGTATGAAAAAACCCTGGAAAAAAAAAAAATATAATAATTAACATGGATTCGATAAACCTCCAGAATTTCTGGCATTTCATTCAGCAATTTGTTTTCCTATTGTATTCACCGAAATGCTTCATTGTACTTAAAAATATATGGAGAGTTTCACTCACTTTTTAGGTTATTTTAGGTCCAGTTTTCACAGTTTCAGCATTATTAATATGTTTCAAATTACTTATTAGGTAAGGTATGAAGTAAAATACCAGAATCTAGGCGATGCACGCGATGCACATATATTTTATTCTTTTCAAATCTCTATATAAGTAGGTACTATCGACCCATCTGAATCATTGACCACTTTGCTGACAATTCGTTTGAATTATTCAAATTCCTTTTCTTCTAAAGCGCGCATGTTGCTCTTAGGATGTTTTATATATTTAGCAAACTGCGTCTAAGAGTCAGACATCACTCAGAATTTCTGTCAGATGTCAAGAAGTGAAAAACTCTCATTACATATTATTAAATACAAAAAATATAGCCTATGTTACTCGTGAATAGTGTAGCTATCTATTTGTGGAAGAATTTTTAGAATCGGATCAGTG